>NTPY01000330.1:0-32176 GCA_002922825.1 Brachionus calyciflorus | reverse complement strand
TAGAAACAAAAAAAAAAGGTGCTTGACAATAATAATAATAATGATGATGATGATTTTATAATATAAAATTAGACTCGAATTATCAAAATCACAAATAAAAAAAAAAGAAGAAAAATCGCTATCCGAACCCCGTAATTGAGCTTGAAATTTTTTTGAAAATGAGCTTATTTATTTTTGACAACAATAACAATTTATTACTAATCAAATCTAATGAGATTATCAGGCTTTTGTCGCTCATGAAATGTACTTGCCATTTTGAATTGTTCCAACCATTCCTTAGCCAAATCTAAACTATCAAATCGATATTTGTACATATTACCATTATTCAAATCATTTAATTGTATGTCATATTTTTCGCATGTACTCAAATCCGCACTTTTATTCTCTTCTTGTTCTTTTCTATCATCGAATAAATTAACAACCATCCAATTGGCAATCGGATGCATTTTACACGGATTCTTATTGTAGAAAACTTTTTTATTTTGAACTTGATTTTTAAGACTTTCGGTCGAGTTTAAATCTTCACTTGAGATTACACTCGAACGCCTCGAGTCTTTACTAAAAATCAAACTAGTCTTAGCGGGATAGTATATTAACAAATTTCCGCCGACTAATTGTAACCAATAGGACTTCCATTGACTAAATCTAGGCTTGCGAAAATTTTTAATAATACACTTGCGTTTAATGGGCGATTCAAATAGAATAATTTGACCATTTGGACATTGAAGTGAACTTGTTTCACTCGAGTCCAATTGATCAATACCAAAATCAGTGGATAAATTACGCCCGGTGGATGGTGTTAGACCTAATCTATCCAATTGTGTATTATTTTTAACCGGAGTTAATTCGTTTATATATGACGAATCGTCAAGACTAGCCTCGGCTAAATCCTCATCATCATCCAAATCAGCCGTCGAACTCGAATAACAACTAAACTTGTGTCTAAGACTAGGCTTATTCGTTAAGGTTGTATTCTGATGACGATGCTTAAGAAGTTCTTTGAGTAAATTACTTGGCGGATCGGTCAATTTGACATTGTTGAGTATTTTTTTTTGTTCCTCTTTACTTAACTCATTGAATTCATTTAGATTAAAATGAATTAAATTATTATCTATGACTAGACTATCATCTAATGGATTAACTAATTTATTATTATTATTACTATTTACATTATTTAAATTAATCACTGGTTTTATTAGATTATTTTCTAAGTTTTGTTTAGATGGTGATGAGGTAGATAAAGGACTAGTTTGTTTTTCGGGTAGATGAGAAATGACCTCAGGGTCGGGTTCAAGCTCTAGTGAATCTCGATAATTTTCATCTTCTTTAAACTTTTGCAATTCTTCTATGTACAAAAATGAATTTAAATAATTTTTAACATATTTAATTTCATTAATGTATATAGTGCCGTCTGAGTTGATTAGACCACCGGCATAGCCATTGCCGTGATGTAGAGCACATTGACAATTTGGCGTTAGACATGTTTCAGAGCTGTTTAATTCGCACAGACATGATATTGATGTCAAGTCTTGATAATTTGACTGTTGATATTCGCTTACTAGGCGACATATATTGTTCATTTGATTTCGTCGCTGTGGATTGTCGAAAGAATTGTGCGGATGAGCTATGTCAATGTGAATTAAATCGGTGAGAAAAAGGCCTAAAAATGGTATACATGGAAGTTTACAATTCATGTGCATATCGCGTATTTTTCGTTTATTATCACTAGTATCGAACATTAAATCGGCTAAGCGTTCAAAAGTGGCTAGATCACGTTTGGAAACGTGGGACCATGTTTTTTTTAAACGATATATTGGAGCCGATTTGAGTGCAACTATAATTGCCATTAAAGAATTAAATGAATGTAATTCGTTTAGACGTTTACATATTTTTATAAAATGTGTTAACATTTTGGCACGTGTTTCAATGCGCTTACAATTTAGAATTTCTTTTTGACACCAAAATGTTGTCTAAAAAAATTTTAAAAAATAAAAATTATTTCTAGTTTTTAAAAAATCAAGTCTAGAATTATTATCTAAATTATATCCCTTTTTTAAGTTCTCTCTATCTCTCTCTTATTTTTAAAAAGTATAAAAATATAATTATTCTTATTAAAGAATTTCTGTCGAATTAACAACGTAACCGAACCGAGTCGTAACCGTAACCCTACTCAAAAAAAAAATACTAATTATAACTTTTTGAGTACGGGTATGGTCCGGCGTTAATTCGGTAGAAATTTTATAATACTGTAATAAGAGATTTTTATGTTAAAGCATAACGATTTTTTCATTCTTTCGATAGGGTTTATTGGGATCTTGTTACTTACAACTTAATTAAAATTTATCTAAGTTGTATGTGGAGTAATCGTGACTAAAAATCCCGGTTGATGAATATGATGAATTTCTCATGGTCTAAAAAAATAAACTCAAAATATCATTTGACGTAATATCTCTTTCTAAGCTTTTATTTAGTAGTGGTAATTTTCAGATTTGAATTTGCCTTATTTTAAGTAAGTTAAACTTAAATATTTGATTTTTAAAGTAAAGAAGTAACTTGACCTTGATTTTAAATATGAAATTGGTGAAAATTTTACAATTTCTCAAAAAAAAAATTCGAAAACAAAAGTCTTTTTGATTTTTATTTTTAATTAAAGCTGAAAATTTTTGGAGGAATATTTATTATTTTTGTTTAAAAATTCAAAAATTCTTAAAAAAATTATAACTCCATTCCTAAGGTTTAGATATTCTTAAGCATTTCTTTTTGGATTTTACAATTTAGAAATTTTTTTTTGCCAAATGCATATTATCCTAAAATAATCTGAAAAACCCTTGTGAAAATGTCTAAAATACACTTTTTAATCTTAGGCTCAATGTCTAAAATAATCTTAGGCCTAAATATTTTGAATAAATTCTACATACTTCAAAAAGATAAAATTCAAATTTTCTAAATCTTGGATTTATGTTATCAGTATTCCAGATCTACTGCTAAAAAATCGAAAAAATACTCAAAAAAAATAATAAATTCAAATAAACGAATTGTCAAAGCAGATAGAAATGCTAGAGAACAGGAATTTCATTTAAAAGTTTCAAAGTTAAGAATTATTCTATGCTAGATTTTTATTTTTTAAGTCTACAAATTTTTTTTCTTAATCATCCAATACACTGTTAACTTGATATGTAAGAAATCTAAAAGAATTGCCAAGATAAAGGTTAGTTTTTATTTTTTTGTCTGTACGTATACAAATACCATCCAACATTAAAGTTGGCAATTCTTTTTGATTTCTTACATATCTTATTAACAGTGTAGTCTAAATCATCATTTAACCAAGGAATGAAATTAAAAACAGTATTGTAAACCCTATTTTTATTCAGTAATTTCTAACGATTATTTTAATTTGTTATGCTTTATTGGATAAAACAAGTTAAGATTGATAGCTTAAACAAATTTTAAATAATAATTTCAAATGTGAATCTAGAATAATCTTTTTTTAAAGCCAAAAATTCTGCGTACAAATAGAGAATTTGAGAAAATGTGACACAAATAACCAAATACTTTTTAAAGAATAATTCAGATTCATCAATAGACCATGATTTAAAATTCCAACAACAAAAAATAATTTACTTGATTAAACCGACGAGTAAATTGAACAATATTAGGTGCTTTAACTAATTTTTCTCGTGACATCCATTTACAACTAATTAATTCATCGGGTTCAATTGCCTTAAAAAGTGGCAAATCAATCAATGTCATTTGACCCTTTTTAATAACAACATCAAAAAAAAAATCTAAGAAAAAATTTATTTTTAATGTCTTACGGCTATGTCATCAGGATCAACTTTTAAAATATCAAAAACAACATCGTCAAATGCTTTATTAGCATCGTTTAAATATGTACATTGACCAGCGCTAAGTGCTGCTGGTGTAAGTACTATTTGAGGTTGATCTTGATTCGATTCAGAAGATTGTAATGGTGTAGACATTATATTTATACTAGGTAATTGATAGTGATGATTTAAATTAAAATAATTCAAGTTATTATTATTATTAATTGATTGTAGATCGATTAATTGATTCATTTAGAGGACTAACATTAAGAAAAATAAAAGGTAGTGGGGGGGCATAAATTTAAACAAAAAAGAGATAACAATGGGACCTAGTTTATTTATATATTTTTTGTTTATTGGAAGATCAAGTATTTAGCATTGTCAGTGTTCTTATGAATCCAGCTATCCAACAATAAATTTAATTTACTTTAACAATTTAATTGATTCATTTATCTAAACTATAAAAAATTTTTTTGTTTTTAAAAATTGAAATTTTGAAGATATTCAAAATAAAACAAAAAATAGAAACATAAAATTACAATGTTATAATTGTTGTTTTTTTTTTGTTTCTCGTTCAAGTTTAATAATTATTATTATTATTAACTATTAAAATTATAAATGTTAAATCAAAAAAAAGAGAATCAAGAAATAAAATATTATAATTTTTTCTAAGTGAAGAATTTAAATTATGATAATTTATGTTTCATGTTATTTTTTTCAAAGATTATTATCTATTCTAAAGATTAAGAATATGAAACTTCTCTTTCTCTCTCTCTATAGACACCCGAGTGTTAAACTCAATTAAATGAGATCGTGGAGAAAAGAAACAAAAAAAACTCAATAAACCATTACAATTTATATTTGTTGTTGTTGTTTTACGGAGATTTTGAATTAAAGATAAACAAAAATTAGAATAATTTATTATTTTGATTCAGAGCCAGTTTTTTTTTTAGAATTTCTCTAAATGACCAATCAAAATAATCAATAAGTTAATTATTTTTGGTTGAAAATCCTTGGGTTACCTTAATGGTATTGTTAATAACAACAACAACAACAACAACAAAATAATTTAATTAAAATTGTCATTTTGATTTAATAAAGTAAATAATACAAGAGACTACTCTATTTGTATCAATGTCAAAAAATAAATTGAAAGCACCTAAGGCATTGAAATTTTGATGAACCTGTTTTCACAAGTTTTCTCGTTGTTTTTATATTTATCAATTTTAATAAACTTTAATTAAAATTATTCTTTTCTTTTTGTTGTTGTTGTCATTTTAATTGTAAATACAATTTACCAAATGAATCCTATTCTGAACTTACTTTAATCCCAAGTTTGAAATCTAAGCCAAAATAAGACCTTTATACTTTTACTTAATTAAAAGCAAAATAAAAAATATAAAAGTCCAATTAAATTGAATTAATTTCAAATAATTTAAGTTTTACAAGGAATTATATAAAATTAGGAATTTTTATAATTTCTAAAGTATTTGTCTTATTTTACTATGTAAATAATTTTTTATAATTTACTTTTTATCACTTTTTACAATCTTCCGGCGAATATATGGCAACTAGCCCAGATTCGCATTGTAAATTTTTGAAATAAATAAACTAAACTAAACATGTCCAAGGAAAAAATTAATTTAATCATTTCAATTGAGAATTATCAATAAAAATTCATTCATTAAAGTAAAATTTCCTAATTTTTTCTGGACCTGGTTAAAGAAAAACCATTACTATAAAACCTTGCTTATAAGTGACTAAAAATCGCTCTTTTGAAGAGTGAAATCATACTAAAGAAAGATGAATTTGGTCTCTTTTTTTAAAATTTTCCGATGAAAAATTTTCTACATAAATGTGTATCATAAGTTAACCACAGATATGTATAAAAAAATCACGAAAATTAGAAAAATTAATTTCATAAAAAATTTTCATCTCATTTATGAGCTCTCATTTGCTCATGGATTCACTTTTAAGAGTAATTCTTTTCTCAGAAACAATGGTTAACTTATAATACACAAATATGTAGAAAAATTTTCACCTAAAATATTTACGGTGTAGACTTTAGTATCTCGGAAGTGGTCTATTTACAGTACAAGCCAAAACAAATTTAACGACATGTTTAAACACTGTTTATACAGAACATACACAAAACAAAACAAGAGCAGAAACAAAACCAAACCGAAACAGAAACATTTAAAATGGTTTTGTGTTGATTTTGTTTCTGTTCTGTGTTGTTTTTGTTTTGGTTCGGTGTCGGTTTTGTGCTCTGTTTAAACATTGTTTAAGTTTTCGTTAACTTTGTTTTGGACTGTACTGTAGTTATAAAAAAATTAACTTTTCTGCTTTTCATTCTTAAAAAAAAGGGGTTTTAGAAGGGTTACCGTATTACGCTTATAAACAAGGTAAACGGTATATCTATAATACATAAAATTCAATAAGGTTTTTTTAATCTTTGAGGACCAAAGTTGCTCAAACTAACAATAAAAACCTTCGAAAAACAAAAATATTAAATGATGAATTTTTCTACTAAAGTAGCTGGGTCTCAGTTAAGTTGTCTCCGTTAAAAAAAAAACGCTAAAAAAACTTATTTTAATATCATTTTTAATGTTTAAGAACATCGAAAAACAATGTTTAAACGGCGCTAGAAAAAAAAATTTCAAAAAACTCTTGATTTTTTATAAATTTAATCCCTAATATTTTTCGGTTCAGGTTTTAGAGCAGCAAAAAAACTGAACTGTCTTTTTTTTTAAATCTTAATTATGTTTGACTTCATTTTAAGTATGCGTATTTAAATTATTTCCTGAATTTTACTCACGGTTTTTATACAACAATAAATAGTTTCTACTTAACCGTAATCCCTAGTCCCGTTTCTATTTGCATTTTAAGTCTAATCAATCCGCTAAATTTTAATATTTGGGAACTTTTTTATCAATTAGATTTTTTTGAACTTTCAGAATCCAATTTTACTTTTTTTTTTTGCAATACCTAAATATGTAAAAATGCAATTTTGAAAACGAACTATAATTTTTAGGGATAAGTTTTACTTTATTTAACTCTTACAAACAATTTTTAAAATTGAATTTTATACTTTTTTAATGAAAATAACTGTTATAAATTCTTTTGATTATAATTTTTTTATGTTTAAACATTTAAATCAAGAAATCTTATAATTAAAATTAATAAAGAATAAATTTACTTACGATAAGTGTTAGAAATATTTTGTGCCGAAAGAAAATTTGGAAATTGCTTTAAAGTTGACTAAAGTTTACGATTTGGTCAATCTTAGTTAAAATTTTAAGTATTCTTCGGTATCTTATTTTAGTAAAATTAAATTTAAAAATGAATGCCTTGTATCCATGATTCAAAAATCAACTTGCTTTCTGATTAAACAACAACAAAACAAGCTTTATATTATTCATAATAAATCACTTAATTGAATAAGTATGTTAAGTAAGAGAGAAAAATAATGTTTAAATTAGTAATACAAGGTTTTGATTAGATCCTTTAGGTGAGAACCAAAAAAAAACAAAAAGAAAAAATTAGAAAACTTCTTTTAAAAAAAATGTTTTTAGCTTTTTTTTTATTTTGTTTCTTCTTTAAGCTTGAACTTGATAACTTTAATTTAAAAAATATGAATTGTATTTTTTTTCTAGGAAATTTTATTTAATTTGAACCAGAATGAATAGAATTATTTTTTTTTTTCGAAAAATTTAAATTTTAAGACTTACAAATGACAGATTTAAAATAAAAATCTGGAATTCTTAAAAAAAAAATTAATTTCAATAATAATCTCTCTGAAATTGTTCATGAATAAACAAAATTAAAAAAATAAATATTTCGAACACTTTTAAAGCTTGATTTTTTAACTTTAAACTCGAAAAAAAAGAGAGAAAAATTTGAATATTCCAAGTTAAACGTGTCGTTTAGATAAAGATAAAATTGCCAATTTGAATTTTAAATCCTTATAAAAGCATAAAAAGAAATAAATGGAAATTAATTCTAATTTCCGATTTTAAAAAAAGTGTCTCTATCAAATTTAAAATACCATGAAAAAAATTGTCAACTTTTTTTTCAAACAGTTTTTATTTTTCTTAATAGCAAAATACTAATTAATGTCTAATTTAATCCTCAGGGGAAATTTTTAAAAAGAGAGAATACCTCAAAGCTAAAATTTTTGAATTTTTTTCCATCGAAAAAATATCTTAAGTTTACAGTGTTTTCTTAAGGCTTAATAAGTGTTTTTTTTATTAAAAGTCGATTTATTTACAGGTTATTTTTTAAATAAAAAACTAAAAGTACTTTTTATTATTATTAAAGAATAAATTTCAAAAAATTGCTAGCTTACCCTTAAAAACAGCTTTTAAATAGAGACATTTGAGGTTTAAATACTTCGTAAAAGAAAAGGAAAGAAAGGTTAAACTTTTTATTACTTGAGAGAGAAATAAGACGAAATAAAGAAGAAAACTAAAAATTCAACTAGTAGTTATAATAATGTCTTTTTAGGTTACAAATAAACCGGTGTTTTTATTAAACATTAAGAAAATTGTTAATTACAAATAAGAAATGACATTTTCAAAAATGGCAATAAAAGTCTTTTATAATTTTTCAAAAAATAAATAGAATTTTTGTAAAGGTTTTTTCGTACTTTTATTTGCGCTCTTATTTTTTTAAGTGTTCTTGTAAATTTGACTAAGGTTAAGAGAAAACTGCATCTTCCTGAAAATAAATAAATTAATAAAATAAAAACTCAATTTTTAATTTTGTTACCAAAATTCGAAAATTGCTAAAACAATTATTTCTATTAGATCTAAATTGACGTCAAACTCAACTCTTGTCTTATTTGGGTAAAATAAATGATCACTGGGTCAGACCAGTTCCAATCAAAAAGTTGGACTGTTTTACCTTAAATAAAAGTAACCATAATAAATACAGTAATTATTAAAACTAACTTGTAAAAATTCCATTCATTTCATTTTCCTAGACTCTTCTTCAACTTTTCGTTTCCTTTTCACTGGAAAAGCAAATACAATATTTCTTCCAAATTTACGATAAATTTTTCCACTAGACGAATTCCGCCAATAAAAATTTAAATAAAGCAGAAAAAAATTTTGAGTTCAGATACCTCGTTAGCAAAGAGTTGAGGAAAAGAAACAGTCGTCAAAAATAGTTCTAATTTTTATTATAAAAGAAAACTCTTCTAATTATTTGAGATATTTTTTTATCTTATACCATCTCTCCTCATTTAGAATTAAAAATCGACTTGTAAAAAATTCGACGATTAATCGATTTCTCGATTAAAGTCCATTTTTTTAGGTCTTAAACACTTAGATTGGATGCGAAAATTCGAAAAATAACATAACTCTTTTTTTTAAAGATAGTTGAGATGGATCATCGAAAGCCTTTAATAATTTAATAAAAATGTTTCCAATTTTATTCTCAAAATTTGCTTAGTATTATATTCTTAGATTTTATTCTAAAAAAACAAAATTTGCTTAGTATTTGGCAATTTTATTCCCTATTCTCTTTTTCTTTAAAAAAAAAAAGAAAATTGTGTAATTATATTTCAAAATTTAACTTGAAAATAAATTGTTTAAAAATTAAATTACTCATTAAAAAATTTAAAATATTTAGAAAATGTAAAATAGAAAATGAAAAGTTACTATTTAACAAAATATTTATACATCTTATTGTGATCAATAAATTAAATTTAAAATTTGGTAAATTCAATTTATCAATTCAGCAATTAATAAGGATGCTTGCTATCTTGTAGATTATGTTTTTCGAAATTAAAAAAAATTGAATTTTAAAAAAAAAGGAAGCAGTCTTTAGAAAATTTAAAAAAATTAAAACATATTTATGTCAATTATTAATCTTAACTCATTACTCTTAAGCACTATTCAACTCATAAATCATTATATGGTCATAATAAATAAAATTGGTTATGTTTGCATGGTAGTGATAGGTGTTATTAATGAAAAATAGAAATGAACTTTATTTTCTGAATAAACTAGATCAAACTTTTGATAGATATTTTTCATTATTATTATTTGTAGTCTTATCAGCAATAATCCGAAATATTTTGAAAAATTAGAGGTCTTAAACAAATCTTAAGTGCTGCTCTTCTTATTTTTTGTTGTTATTTCTACATATCTTTCAAGTTGTTTATTTGTTTATTTTTACAAATCATTTCATAAAAAGTAAACATAAACAAAAAACACGAATTTTTTTTTAATAACAAAAACTTATCGATTGAGTTAAGTGATTTGAACAAAATGATTAAAATATGTTTTAGCTATTTTTTAGGAATAAAAATGGAAAATTTTTAATATAGACTGTATAGAGTTAGCGTGTTGAATTAGAATTAATGGATACTCATTACAAATATTTAGAAAAATGTGGTCGTATTTGCGATTAAATGAACTTGAAATTTTTTATTTTTTTTTTGTTATCTTTTTCCTATCTAAATTCCTGCTAACTCAATTGAAAATTTTCAAACTTAACTTGAAAAAAATTTTTTTTTTTTAAATTTATTAGGGCTATTTAAATTGGGTCTCTTTAAAAAAAGAAGACGAAAAATAATGGGATGAATTATTGTCCATTTAAATTATTTTGACAGTTTTTACAAGCTTTATATTTTATCTCTTTAAAAATAAATCAGATAAAATCTAAGTTGACTTGCTCTGTGTTCTATATAGAGGTTTTTTTTTACTTTGTTTGGAAACCCTTTACAATGTGCTTCAAATAAACATGTTAAAATATTTTTAATTTGTTAAATTTATCTTATCTTTAAGTTTAATACTTTTAGCGGGTTTTCTAAATATAATTAGCTAATTCTAAAAGAGAAGTAAATTGTGAAATATTTTTTGTTGTTTTCTCGGTTAAAATGCTTTACGAACGAAATTGAATTTAATCTCATAATCTAATCTTAATAAAAATTTTTTGACTCTTTTCGAAAATGCACTTAAAAAATAATATCTTCTAAATTCAAAACTGTAGTTCTAGTGTCTTGAAATTAATAAAAAAAATTCATTTGGATAAACCGAGAAATAAAAAAAAATCTCTCTATTACTTACATTAATAAGAAAAAATGAATTCGGATTGTCGATCCATTTTAAAGTAAAACCAAATTACAAAATTACTAATAGGCTTAAAATTTTGTTCGCATAAAAGTTACTAGATTGATGATTTAGTTAATCAAAAATTCGAATGCTAAAATATTCCTGATTTACCATTTACTAATTTCTAATTTAAATTTTTACAAATTTATAATACTACAAAGAAAATAATCTTGCTGCTAGTTTCATGACCAGTTAAGTTCTCATTAAACGACAAAGAAAACATTAGTCACTAAAAATGTTTACTGAAAATTTTGGGATCTTCATAGAAATTTTATTTTTTTATAAACTTTCCACTTTAATCTGTTTGCAGCTTAAAAGCTATTATTTATTTATTTATTTAAAAAATAGTTTGGGGAAAGACCCCTGGCTGCTTGGAATGGAGCCTAGTCCTTCCTTTCAGCCACATATAAACTTTCAATAAAGTTTAGTAAAAAATGCAATTAATTTTTCTTCGCTATTATTTTGCCTTTCAAAGAAGATATTTTTAAAACTAAGGTTGAGCTGTTTTTCTTTTTCACACCTCCATAATATCTATTCTTTTAGAAAACTAATAGAATATAAATTTTTAATAAATATTATGAATTTTGTAAATTAGGTCTCATACATTTTTTTAATTCCAAAATCTAGAGATATCGCGATCTTCCTTAAAAATTTAAAGAAAAAAAATTGAAAAGTTTGAGTTCAAAAAAAATTTTCCAAAATTTTTTAATTCCTTCGTGTTAGTTCTGTTTGTTGCTGATTCCGTTTTTTAGGTCTTCATTTCGAAAGGCGAATTTCGTATTATAGGTACCATTCGGTTCTGTTGTACAGTTTCAGTGTTTAGAAATAACCAATTTTGTAATAAATAAATCTCTTGGAAAATTTGAGAAAATTTGAATAACATACTATTTGGATCATTTCGACATAGTACACAATGGTTCGCTGAATTGGTGAAAATTAGAACATGTTGAAATTGTAAACTTTTTGTTTTGATCCGGTTGTCATGTTTATCTATTTGAGGTTGAGTTCTATTTGAAATTTTCCGAATCATCCTCACTTTATTTTAGTATTTTAACACCGGACTTTAGTCAAAATTAGAAACGGCTAGATCAAAAGTAAATTTAGTAAAGTAAAGATATACTTTTAATAGTAAAAAGTAAAATATGAATTAATTTTGGATACCTGAAAAACACGCACCCCCCATTTTTAACAAAAACACGCACCCGGGTGCGCCAACAGGAAGAAAAGACTTTTTTATATGTTTCTATATATCAAAAAATTTCATTTTTTCTACTCTTTTCGAAAATAAAATTAAAATTGTCATATTTTTTTATTGAACATTTTAAACCAAAAAACTGCTTTTAAAATGAGAACACCCGGGTGCGTCTTGCGAAATAAGTAGGAACACTCCCAATATTATTCGAAATTTGAATTCTTCATGAAAAATCACTCTTAGACGGTACCTTAACTTTAAAATTTTTTTTATCCTTTATCGTTTAAATCGGTCGAAAAGTTAAAACTTAAGGACAACTTCATTTTCATATAAATTAATATGGAAGTTACTTTCTAAGGTATATTTGGTCTTAAAATTCAGATTTTTTAATTAATTTTCAAAAAAAAATATTCTTTTGGTAATATATTTCGGGCACTGGGTCGTTTCATAGCAATTTATTTGATTTAATTTTTTTCATAGCAAGCTTCATCGCAGGTTTTTCATAGCATAATTGTTCATATCAAATTATAAACAAATAATAAAAAACTAATCAATTTAAATTATCTAAACAATTCATGAAATTGTCTCTATGATATTCAATTAAACTTTTTAATATTTTTTCTTCCTTTTCGGACTTTCTTACTTTTATACTCAAGTATTAAAGTTGTTGTTGTATGAAAAAAAATTAAAAAGCTAGCTATGAAAAAATTGCTATGAAAAAATTCGAGTTAGAAAAAATTCCTATGAAAAGAGTTGCGTTGAAAAGTTTGCAATGAAAAAAATTGCTATGAAAGGATTGGCTCCCATATTTCGATTATTTAAGCTTTTTAATGGTTATTCGTCATTAAAGATAATTAGATATAAAAAAATAAAAATTTTATTATTTTTTTGTTTGAAAATCGAAAATTAACTAAAAAATCTGAATTTTAAGACCAAATATACCTTTAATAATTTCTAAGGTAAAAAAAAATTTTTAAAGTTAAGGTACCGTCTAAGAGTGATTTTTCATGAAGAATTCAAATTTCGAATAATATTGGGGGTGTTCCTAGCCGTACCGTACCAAACCGTACTAAAGCGTACCGGTACCATACCCGAACCGTACACCGTACCATAAAGCGTACAAATAATATGACCAGTTGGTCACAAATTTCAGAAAATATTTAATTTTAATGAAATTGCTAAATTAGCTTTTAATTTGGAGTCGAAATAATTTTCAAAATTTCTTTCATGAACTTTCATGAAAATTCATGAACTTTCACAAATGGAAGTTGTGAATGACCAATAATGTATCCTTAATTTTTTGTAAATTTCAATAAAAAATTAGATTTGATTGAAGTAGGACTAGCATAAGTAGTTTGTACTCAACAAAAATTACTTTGGAATACCAAAGATAATTGAAAAACTAAATATTTGCAGTTATTCTTCCAATTTTCTATAAAAAAGTTAATTCTTATTTTACTTCATACTAGCAAAAGTAAATTTTTTCATTTACTTAATTTACTTTAAACGAAAAAAAGTGAATCAAAATTTACAATTTACGAGTAAAAGTAAATTTTCGATTTTCTTTTTGCTCATAAAAGCAAATTTTTACTTTATTTAATTTAATTTAAAAAGAAAATTTGGTAAATTTTAATTAGTAAAGTAAAGTAAAGTAAATGTTCACCCCTATTCTCAAGTTTCATTGAAAATGATTTTTGCTGCATCTTTGCCTAATGGATACACACTGCTGCTATGATACGATGAATTCACCACATTTTACGTAAAAAACAGTAATATAAAAATCGTAATTTTTGTAAAAATCGGTATTTATGGTAATTTACTGAAGATTTAAGTAAAAAAAAATTTCCAAAAATTTTTTCGGAGAAAAAACTTTGGGGATAAAAATATGATGAAAGTATTTTTTGTAAAAATCTGATAAAATATCGTAAATTTACCATGATTTACCTAAAATATTGTGAATTCTTCCCCAATCATAGAACCACTTTAATTAAAAATAAGTTCTATTTCTAAATCTTTTTGTTAACTAGAAAGATAATATGATTTATATAAAAAATAGTTTTCTTTAATTTTCAAAAATAGAGTAAATTTGGTAAATTTTTGACGATATTAAATAAAATCTTTTTTATTCAATACTTAAAAAATTCTTTGTTACTCGGTTGACTTGTACAATAAAATAAAACTAAAATTTTCCTGAATAAGTCATATATCTTAAAATTCTTATATTTTTTTAAATTTGTTCGTGAATTAGGTGATTAAGAATTTGGTAAACAAAAAGTTCACGATGTCGGCATGATTTTTCATCAAATTTTCTTTAATCAGCCTATCTAAGTTTTTAATAAATTTAACCCAGTTTGTATGACACACATTTAAGTACAGTTTTTTTATTTGAACGGTATTTTAAAATGGTCTTATTTCAATTTACTTAAATGTGTGTAAGACAAATTTAACTAGATTGTCAACTTTAAATTCCTAAAAGTATTAACAAATAATTGAACTCGAAAAAAAATTTTGAAATTTTCGAAAGTTCATCATTCAAAATTTAATACAGACAATATAAGACTAAGCAAAAAAGTGTTTCATATGAAAACATTGTTAAATAATTGAGAAATCATACTAGTTTAATATTTGAAAGCACTTAGCATAAATTTTCTAAGCTAGCTTTTTACTAAAATATATTTGTTTAGATAATTTTTAAGTAAATTAAAATAACTGTTTACTTTAAATGTATTTCCTGCATTAGTTCCATCATATCAATTGGGGCTAATCGATTGTTTTAACTATATTTCATAGGAATTTAAAATAAGCTTGTTATATTCGAGAATGCTTATGACCACTTAAATATTTTCAAACAATTCTTTTACATTTAAAAAAAAATTAAATAGAAACAATTAAAATCAGATTTTTTTAAAAGTTATTTATTTGGTAAATAGTTATTTTTTTATTGAACAAATCAGCTTTTTTGAAGTTATTTTAAAAATTTTCAATTTAAATTAAAGATCGTGGAATTCGAAAAATTTGTTCTTAATTTTTTTTGATGCTCAAAGAAAGAAGAAGAAGGGGAGTAGGAGTTGATGTTTAGTCATATTTATATTCAATGTTTATTCGGTGAATTTTTATAAACATAAATGCAGCAGATTTTTATCAATTTAAAAGTAATTTCAAATTACTTTCAAATTATTTAAATCATTTTTATTTAATAAATTTTGATATATGTATTTAGTTGATTGGATGTAAACTATTACCAATTGATTCTATTGCGATGAAATTATTCCCTTTTATTTTATTTCTTTTATTTCTTTAAATGCTTAATTAAGGACTCTCTTTCCAAATCTTAAAATATAATTTTATTCCAAATTCTATTTTTATCGTCCATCGAAGTAAATCGCTCTCAAGTTTGCTAGATGAAATTTTCATGATGACTTAAGATCTTCAAACTTTAGCTAGATTCAATAAATCACAAATCGATCTCCGTTAGATCGAATGTTTGCTGAAAGACGCCATTAACGAGAAACAACGAATCATAGAATAAAAGAATGCATCGCTGAAATTATAGACGAACAAATTGATACAGAAGTCAAAAAATATGGAAAGATAAAGGTTTGTTAACGAGAAAAAGAATGAGAAAAATGATCCCGTGCAGCCCGTGAGAAATTAATTAAAAGAATTAGAAAAGAAAAACGAATAATATTCATTTGGAATATCTGGAAAGCAATCGTCACAGTTACACAAGTCTTTAGTGTTGACTATTTTTTTATTTAAACAAATATTTTCATATCTTTTTTTATTTGAGAAAAATTAAATACAGCATTTCTACCGCATTAACGCCGAACCGTACTGAAATATTTTTTTTTTTTTTTTTGAGTACGGTTCAGACCTTATCAGTACGCAAACCGTACCTAAGAAAAAATTTTTGAAAAAAAAAAATTTCAAAAATATAAAAAAAATTTTTTTTTAGTAAGTTTCGGGTATGATAGGAGTACGGTACGGGTACGCTGTTAATTCGGTTGAAACGCTGTAAAAATAAATTGTGATCGTAATAAATATTTTTTAATTAATTTTTTATTTTTGCTTAATTTTAATTTGGAAATAAATTCGATTATTAATACCGTAAATTCTCGTTTATTAGTCCACGTACTTAAAATTGATCTTTTAATATAAACCGTGTACCTGAGACCATCCTTTCCATGTTAAAACTTTTTCGGTTATTGATTCCGAATCAAATATCAAAAATTTTTTTTCAGTACGTGGTTTAAATTTAATTTTTGAATTTTAAAACCCGGTCTAATTTTTGAGTTTGGTATTAAAGTACCGGACAAGTTCCAGAAAAATAAATAAAAATTTGAAATTAAATTAAAAATTTTTATAAAATTTTTTGGTACCAAAAAATAGATTGAAAATAAATAATTTCGATTTTTTGTTTTTTTTTATTTAATTATTTTTTAAAAAGAGAATAAAAAATTGAATTTAAATACCGGACTAAGACAAGAAATTTGAACTAAAAACTAAAATAAATGTTTTCCTTATCAATTTATGTGTTTTCAATTGAGTATATAGACAACTTTTGAGTCTTTGTTTTTACAACTGATGCATGATTATTTGTAAAGTTACGTTACGGTACGTCCGGCATACGATACGATACGTTCGCGTCCGGCTACGTCGAAAATTCGATAGAAATGCAGTATACTGACTAACAGAATACAAATTTTAATAATAAACATCAAAATCATCCAATGAAGAAGCAAATTATGTTTCCATTAAATTTACAAACAAACCAACAGCCTTTTTAAGCTAAGTATTTACCAAAAATAATAAAATTTAAAGCTAAAACTAAACGCCTTTCAACTCTCATCAATACCATCAATATCATAAATTGATAAGGAAAACATTTATTTTAGTTTTTAGTTCAAATTTCTTGTCTTAGTCCGGTATTTAAATTCAATTTTTTATTCTCTTTTTAAAAAATAATTAAATAAAAAAAAACAAAAAATCGAAATTATTTATTTTCAATCTATTTTTTGGTACCAAAAAATTTTATAAAAATTTTTAATTTAATTTCAAATTTTTATTTATTTTTCTGGAACTTGTCCGGTACTTTAATACCAAACTCAAAAATTAGACCGGGTTTTAAAATTCAAAAATTAAATTTAAACCACGTACTGAAAAAAAATTTTTGATATTTGATTCGGAATCAACTTCAAATATCAAAAATTTTTGGTTCAAATTCCGAATCAAATTCGGAATTTGAACCGAAAAAGTTTTAACATGGAAAGGATGGTCTCAGGTACACGGTTTATATTAAAAGATCAATTTTAAGTACGTGGACTAATAAACTAGAATTTACGGTAAAATCATTTAGTAAGAGTTTCGTCTTAGTAATAAAATTCTCAGTAACTATTTTCTTGTAAATAATTTCATCGCGATAAATTCACTTGGTAATATACCATTTAGTTTGTTATTTTAACTTTTAATCTTTTCTTTTTTTTTAATCTAATTTCAATATCTTTTCACTAAAATTCAAAAAATATTTTGAAAACTAAGACACGGAAAAAAATTTTAATTTCACAATAATATGAAATTACATACTATAAAAATACACAAAAATTTTTTAACTTATTTTTATTTCTAAAAAAATGTCACCCAAAAAATTAAAAATAAATTTTAATAAGAAATTTAATTTGCCTAGTAGTGATCAAATTCTACATGCACTAAATACACCTGGTAAGAGAACACAACTAAACGACAAAAAGTTTAAAAATTTATTAAAATTTTTTGGTGACATCAGAAAGCCAACTCATGAGTTAGACTGGTTAGTTCGTTATAATGAAAAAGGTCAAGATTGTGAGCAATTTTTTAAAAATTATTCCAATATTTTGCTAAAACGTAATGGCAATAGAAAAACGGTCTATTATGTCAAAATAGGCGAATTTAAAAATCTCGATTTTTCTTGCCTAGTCGAATATAGCAAGATATTTTTCGACTGCGATTTAATCAAAACTTTACCATACGAAATTAAAATTCAATTAATTAAAAATCATCGAAATTTTCAAATTAAAGCTTCTTATGAAAGCCTTCAAGCAGACCTGGATTTTCGTTATGACAAAAAATCAAAAAATTTTCAAATTAAGACACTAAGCTTGAATTTATTTTTGAAGAAAATTAGACCTAACGATACATGTTGTTTAATTGGTTTTACTGAATATGATCTTTATGTAGAGGATTCAGACTTATTTGTAGCTGGTCTATGCAATGGAAATTTAGGAGTAGGAGCTTTTAGCATTATGCGATATCATCCAAAATTAAATTTTTCTGAAGAAAATTGGTTCGAATATAAACAGTCTAAAATTTGCGATGATAAAACTTGGCTAATGCGAAGCTGTAGATTAATGGTACATGAGACATGTCATTTATTAGGATTAGCTCATTGTAAATATAAAGATTGCTGCATGAATGGTTCAGGACATTTAAAAGAAGACTTTAAACAGTCGATGTTCTTGTGTCCGATTGATTTAAAAAAGTTATGGTTAATTTTAGGATTTAATTTGCCGGAGAGATATGAGAATTTAAAACAATTTTTTGTTAAAAATAAATGTGAAAAAGAATCAAAATTGCTCCAGAAAATATTGAAAGACTTGGAAAATTTTGAATAAATTAAGTTTCAATTTTTAAATAAAGTACGTGTACCCGAAACCATTCTGTTTTAAGATTTAATTTAAAAAAACTTTTTAAAAATTTTATTAAATAAAAAAAAGCAAAACATGCGATGAAAAATTTCGAATAATATTGGGGTTGTTCCTACTTATTTCGCAAGACGCACCCGGGTGTTCTCATTTTAAAAGCAGTTTTTTTGGTTTAAAATGTTCAATAAAAAAATATCACAATTTCGATTTCATTTTCGGAAAGAGTAGAAAAAATGAAATTTTTTGATATATAGAAACATATCAAAAAGTTTTTTCTTCCTGTTGACGCACCCGGGTGCGTGTTTTTCAGGTATCCGACGATCTTCTTCCAATAATTATAAAAATACTTGCAGCACTTTTTAACATTACATTTTGTTGTCAGAAATTATGCGCCTATATATTCACAGTACTCAGACTCAGAAAAAGTAACATAAAAAAATTTTAAGATAAAAAGATTTTAAATTTTTTTAAATTAAATCTTTAATTCTAGAATTTCCTCTAAAAATCATTAAGTAAAAGAAAAAAAATTAAAATAAATTTTTTCAAAATTAAAAAAGACTTTATTGATTTAAAAACCACCAAGAATGACTTTTTGGAATATTGTTAGGTATATCATTTTTATCAATTACCAATGTTTCACATTCTTTAGAGCATTTTAATTTTTTATCAAAATCGTTTCGAATTTCATCGTTCAGAGTTTTTAAAGCAGGTTCTATATCATCACATTCTTTAAATAAATCAAAAATAAATTGATAACCAGATCGAATTTCCAAGACATCTTTACCAACTGATTCAAATTCAGAAAATTCTAAGCTGAAATCCAAAAAACAGCATATGAACGCCAAAATCCAATCTTTATCATCAACAATCAATTGAACTACCTCTTTAATTAATGTGTTTAATTCAGAATCTTGAACGTCTTTGAAATTTTCTAAATTTTCTTTTCTTGCCTCGATTCCAAGCTGATAAAATTCATTGAATAATTTCTGACCTCGCTTAAGAATATCGACTCGATTTTTTTTCAATAAATCTTCCTCTATTCCACTGCTTATTTGGTGTAGATTATCGTATTTGATCTTTATTAAAGAATTTTTGACTTGAATAATACTATTCTTAAGTTCCATTTTCGAAAAAATAATTTGTTTCTTCTTGAAAATTTAAAAAGATCTTTATAAATTTGAAAAAAAATTCCTTAAAATAGTCTGTATTTCAAATTGAAAATAAATTATTTTTAGAATTGAGATTGGTTAATTTTTTAAGGTCTTCTTAAATTAAAGAAATAGTCAAAATAATCTAAAAAAAGCAATTTTTATTTTAAAATCAAATATATATTAATTTTTGTATTTTGGTCCAATTTTTTTGGAATCGTTTGATTTCTTCTTTTTTTTATTTAGTTCGATACTTTTGTTAAAAAATGTTTTAAAATCAGAAATCAAAAGCATTAAGGTTAAAAATGCTAAAATTAGAATCGCAATAATTGAAGAAGTTCGAATTGTTGCTTGAGTTAATTTTCTAGAGTTGGTTTCAATTTGGCAATTTAGACCTTCATACATTGGAAAACATTTGCATTTTGGTTCAAAATTGACATAATTACAAATACCATTCCCAGAACAAGTTTCATTTTGACATAAATCCCTCTCTTTTTCGCAAAAATTACCGTGGAAATTTTCACTACACGTACAACTAAATGAAAGTGCATCCTGAGAGCAATTTCCTTTATTCAAACATGGATTTGATGAGCATGGTCTTAAATCAAATTGACAAAATGACCCCGTGAAATTTTGATTGCATAAACATCTGTATTTGTTGGCATCTAAAATGCATGAACCTCTATTTGAACAATTAGTAAGGCAAAAAGTCGAATCTATATTTTGTTTTAATAAATCAATAACATGAGAAATCGGTAGAGTATTAACTTTTGTATAAAAATTACCAAATAAGTATTTGAATAAAAAAAAATAAAATATAAATAAGAATACTATTATAAGTTATTTGATGTATATTTGTTAAATAACCTATATCAACGAGGCCAACAGAACTATAAAGAATTCGATGAACTAAAATTTAAAATAAAATCTCCATTTAATAAATTTTTATAGTTATGGAAGCTATTCTTACTCGTTTGTGAATATTGTGATGATCCCGTAGTCGCATTAGAACTGTTTGAATCTTAATAAAAAATTTCGAATGAATATTTATGTTTGAGTAAATTAGAAAATATTACAAATACTTGGTGTTATTTGAGTAAAGGTCGTAGAATTGAAAAAAGACATTTCCATTAATTCTTTTTCACCTATGAAATCATCAATTTTTGAAGAATTATTATAAAGAGTTTGGCTTGTAGCTTAATTTATAAAAAAACCATGGTTTTTAGACTTTTTATTAATTTACTGAGGCTATTCTTACTCGTTTGTGAATATTGTGATGATCCCGTAGTCGCATTAGAACTGTTTGAATCTTAAAAAAAAATTTTAAAATTTAATAAAAAATAATTTTATCAAATAATATTCCTTGTTGAATCCATCAACAATGAACTACTTTTTTGAGAAATTTAAAATTAATAAATCTGATTAATAAAAATCAGAAAATTTAAATGTATGCTAATTTTTTCAGAGCTACACGCTTACTTTATTTTACCAAATAATCTATTATGGTGTAAAATTAATACCTTATAAACCTCACGACCACTGGTCTATAAATGTTACGATTAGTCATTTTCACGACCAGGTAAATTTAGATTTAAGCTGGTCGCAAAAATTTTTTGAGAGACAAAATAAGGTTCGCGTCATAAAAAATTACAGCACTATCTGAATTTACTATTTTCNTATAAACAAACTTTAAACAATTCTCATTTAAATTCAACTTATAAAAAAAAAAATTAAAACAAAAAATATTATGGCATTAATTTTCAAAATTAGTTACTTTAAAAATTTTTTTTTTCAAGTCTTTTAAAATAAAGTCATATGGTTAAAAATTTTGTTTTGCGTTTATCTATCCTCCTAATTAAAAGCAATCACGACAATTCAAGGATAATTGTTTTACTGTAAACGCTCTCTTTTTGTACGAAGGATAAATCTGAAAACTTATTCTCCTTCAAAGTTTGAAGTGTTTTTTACTTTAAATTCAGCATAACCAAGTCATTTCTCAACCAAATTTTCTCAAACTTCTATCAAAATGCTCGAATTTAAATGAAAAATTTTAATTACTTGATTCGGTTGTATCTAACGGGTTTTCAGTAAAGGTTGTCGTTTCTATGTTTTCTTTGATAAAATATTTTCTGTAAATCCGAATCTTTTGAAATTTTATACGTTTGTTTAAAGGACCTTTATGTTCAAAAAAATGTAAAGAGTGACTACCTCCTATGTGTCACCTTTGTATTAATTATATTACCTTGATCCCTAATTTAAATGGCAAATGTCCTCCGATGTAATGAACTAAAAAAAATTAATTTTTGTATATCGTCGAATAGCTAATAAAAAGGGCTTTCAAAAGCTGTATTGATCGTTTTTGTATGATGTTTGTTCAAAAGATATATCTAAAATTCTTTATTAATATTTTGATAATTTTGGTGGCGTAGCAGAAAGTTTTTGTATTCAAACTCGGTTATTAATGATTTTTTTATTTGTTTTTTAATTTTTTTTTTTGATTATTTTAATTATTGAAAGCAAAATACTCTCAACAATTTTGGAATACATACCGAAGTCCGGGACTAAGTATGTGGCAATTATTAGACCCTGGTCCAAGCTCAGGAAAGTATTCAATTTTGAAAATTTTTAAAATGACCATGGTGTTAAGTTCGAAGACTATTATTTCGACTATAGCATTAATCAGTTTATCTCAATTAATGAATTTCTGAAATATAATTAGAGTTTTATTCTTTTTTAATTTAAGTTATTAATGTTTTTAATCTAAACAAAACTTTTTAACCTCGAAAATTCAAATTTTTGAAATAAAATAACGGATCTTTTTAATGAGTTCTAATTATAAGCACGAAAAAAAGTATTTCAAAGCGAAGCTTTGTAATTGTATAGAAACAAAAAGTGTGACTTTTATACAAATTTAATTTACGAGTTGGAATGTTTTATATATTTTAACACATTTTGATGAATCTATGGTGCCTCAGGTAATTAATATTAGTATCTTAAAATTTTATTCCTCAATTGATAAGTGTACAAATTTCCAACGATGTCTCAGATGTTCAGAACATGGTCATAGTAAAGAAAAATGCTTAAATTCTAATAAAAAGTGTATTAACTGTTCAGAATCTCATGAATGTTACAGTGCCCAATGTCGAAAGTACGTAAATAAAAAATTAAAAATAAACAGTTACACTTTAAAGATATTAGCTGGCGAAAATTTTAAAGAAAATTTTAACGATATTTTCTATTTCAAAAATTCTTTTGAACAAGTGCCAATAAAACTAAAGGGTTCCATTAATCAAGCTAATGAGATTATAAGCACTAAATTAGAACCGTTTTCACGCAAATTAGAATCTTTAGAGCTAATTTTTAGTAAACAAAATGTTAGTCTTACTTCTATTCGAAATGAAACAACCGATTTAATGGCAAGCATAAAATCAGCTTATGAAAATATTGATAAATATAAGTTGGAAATTAATACAATCGGGGAAAAAGTGAATGAGATGACCGAATTATGCTCACATACAAGAAATGAAATGCTTGACCAAAACAACGAATTAGTTAGAAATTTAAAATTGATTTATGATAAATTCTAATTCTTTTATATTTTTTTATATTAATAACTTTATTTTTTATTTTTATTTATTTTTTTAAATTTTGTATACAACGTCACCTTATTTGACGGTACGTTGAGCAAGTGGTCGATAATCGGCCTCAGCCCTAGATTAAATAAATAAATAAATTGATAAGTGATTCCATAAATTTTCTGAGTAAAAATTAAAATATATAATGATAATATCTAGCGAAGATGGTTTGGATTTTTTAGAAAACTATTTTATTTCGAAGTATTTTTCATTAAAAATTTAGTTTTTTTGAAACTTTAGTAACCTTTATTTTGGTTATTATGAGTCGAATTGTTCAAAATCAAAACCAATTTTTATAAAGCATGGCTTACTCTATAATTCAAAATATTTTCGGAATATTTTTATCCAAGTAGACATGTGTTATTAAGGCTCAAAAACAGCCAAATCTTAACTAAGGTATATGATTTGGTGCACCTTATGTTTTATAAAAAACCACCTTCGGATTTATTAAAAGAAATCATAAGATTAAAAGAAAATAAAAAAGATACTAAAAAATTTCAAAATAAAATTCCTTAAATAATATTTTAAAAATATATAATTAATATTTGATTTAGCAATATCTATTTAATTTTTGAATCACTTTAAAATTCAGATAAAATTAACAAAAAATGCTCAATTTTATTAGAATTGAAACTAGTAGTTTAAATAAATTCAAATGTATAAATTAAAAATCTTTTCAAAAAAGGGAACATTTTTAGGGTATTAAAAAATTCAAACCACAATTTAAAATATGTTTAAAAAGCTAAAAATAGCGGTTTAAATTTTTTTTAAGCTCTTTTTTCAAAGGGCGCTTTGCGACGCTTACTTGTTAAATTTTACTTCTTGAAGTATTTACATAATTACTAAAAGTATATTTAACAAATTGTATAGCTGACAAATTTCTAAAATTATTTGGAATAATTCCTGACAAAAAGAAATTCCTACGATATAAAATTCGAAAATGTTGCACTCAACTTTTTTAAATTTATTGTTGCCTGTGTGATTAGGTCAAGTTTTGAATCTATAATGAAATCTAAGTATTCTATCTCAATTGTTTCTCTAAGTTCAGAACCATTTAAGTGAAAAACTGATTTAAATAATTGAGTACCAAAGTTAAAAAATTTAGTTTTATTAGAGTTAAATTCTCTTTTTGTCCCCAAAAGAAACCCAAGCTTAAACCCTCTACGCCAATGAGCTCTTCTAAATTCTTTTTTTTAAATGTCTTCTTTTAGATTCGTACTTCTTTTGAGGCATTTAAGATTGAGTCACAGTTTGATTTTTAAAAAAACAACATGTTTTTGGGTATTAAAAAAAGGTTTAGAGGGATCAGTGAAATCGAGAAAAGAATATAGAAAATGGTTAGATAAAGTACTGTTATAGAAATTCATCTTACAGTCCCCAAGACCCGAAAATTTGAATCAAAAGGAAATTTTAGAAAATTTCAATCAAATTTGTAAAACTGTTCAGGAATTAAAGTTTATCAGCTTACGTGATCAGAGATAGTGACTCGAAAAAATGACTTGAGTCAAATCCGTCTCGTGACTTGAGTCGTTTTCAAAAAACTCAAGTCACCAAAATGACTTGATTTCTCTTGCCAAAACAAAAAGATCAATAATTTTTTTTTCCAAGTAAAATGACTTGCCTTTGGATTTTAAATCATAGCAAAAGATATTAATGATTTTAACTCGAGTAAAGTCGGTAATGTTCAATTGATTTCTACTAAAGCCATTATAAAAATCTCCAGTCACTAACTCTAGTAGTAATTATATCGTTTATGGCAAAAAATTTTAAAGTTTTAGTACTAATCATTTATGAATTTAATCCTTCGTTTTATTTGCTTTCAGAAATTTTAATTTTTCAATCACAGTCTGGGATTTTTATGTGGCTATTTTATGTGAAAGCTTAGATTATAAAAAGTGATTTTATAAAATATTTTTATTTTTTATTAAAATCAAAGTTTAATTTAAATCTAAATATAAGTATTTCTTTTCAATAATTCAAAGCTTTCAAAATTTAGCAACATTTTTTTTGTTGTAATTTTTGAACAATATTTCAATCAAATTAAATTGTCAGAAGTTGTTTTAAAGCTTGATTTGAACATAAAAAAAAAAATTTCTCTAAAGACTTGATAGTTTTATTAGAAGAAAAAATCTGAAAAAAAAATTATTTTTTTTAGTTCCCACTAAATTGAGTAGAATAAGAGCATTTAAATTTGTTTTTTTTTTTAAACACGAATTTATCTAATATAAAAACAATAACAACAAAGAATTTAATTAAATTCCGTGTTTGGAATAAATAATCATTACCAGAATAAATATTGATAAATTCTAGCATTTATTTTTGTTTTTGCTTTTGGTTTAGCGATTAACAGCTAGTTAAAATAGCATGATTGCAAAAGATAAATTCTCAACAACAACAAAAAAAACAGAAAAAGACATGAATTCAAGAGATTTATGAGCATGAAATTTTTTTATGAAATTCAAGTGGTACATAGGAAAAAAAAAAGATGATTTTGTTGTTGTACTAAATTACATTAAAGTAAATTATTAGATAAATATTTTTTCAAGCATTAAGGCATCTTTTTTTTTTTCTCTTCCAATTACCAACTTTAAGTCAACTGTTTAGTAATTTGATTATAAAATAAATAAAAAAATATTTCAAAATATAATTTTTTTTTTAAGTTGATTTCATTTTTGATTTTATGTTTTATTTAAAATATTGATTAATATCATTTCGAAAAATTATGAAATTACATTTTATACATTTTTATTTTATTTTTTTAGGAAGTTAAGTTATAAAGCATGGTAAAACAGTAAATAAAAATATGATACTAAATACTTTTTTTTAAAATAAAAATACGACTATTTTTGGTTACTATAGAAAAGCCTAATTTACTTATTTTTTAATGAAGGCTTTTCGAAGGCATTAAATAAAAGTCGCAAACATATGCACCTCGTATTACAAATCAAAAAAAAAATTTTTAAAGAAGTCTTTTATTTTTGATTTACTTTATCTATTTAGGTATTTTTTTAGATAGCTCAAGTGAAATATATCCTTATCCAGGAACCGCGACCTAACCCAAATTTCGAACTTCTGAAGAAATGAATAAGTCAAATCTAGTTATTAGTTTGTAATAAAATTTTAGAAAAAGATATTTTATTAAGCGAAAATCGAATCGGATCAAGTTAGTAGAGTTCTACAGACATTCTATGACAAATAATTGAAGTTGCAAATTACATAAAAATTGAAACCAGTTTTAATCTTTGTAGACTTTAAAAATTCAATTGACCAAATCAACCAGAAAGAATACTGGGCAATAAGGAAAAAAATCCAAATTTTTAATTTTATGATATCTTTTTAAAGATCTCGACGAGCTGAATCCAAAAATGTCAAAAATATTGAAATCGGACCATTCTTTCAAAAGTAATATGAGCTTAAAGTCTAAATGGGCTTATTACTAAAATGACAATATCTTGGTCATTTCTAAGGCTTTTAAAATTATTTTTTTTTTTAGCATGTTCAAAAATAAATGAGGAATTCAAAAAAATTACTTGTTAGGTCATTCCAATAAAAATTTATCTTACAGTCCTGAAAAACCAAAAAATAGGGTATGTAACTGTTTAGGACCCCCCAGTACCCGCATGTCATTGGACCGTCGACCAGAAAAAAAAAGTTTTCTTAACCTTATTTGAGTGTCTAAAATATATTAAAAATGCAAATCCTGCCTAATTTCCGTTCCTGAGATTTTTGCATTTGGATCAAAATACCATTTATTTTAATAGTCCTAAGCTTTAATATTCGCTTTTCTAACTCAAAAATAAGAGAAATTTTTACTTAAAAACTTTATTTTTCAATATTTTATTCACTATCAGATTTACTTTCATTTTCATTTTAAATTAAAGTAGAATCATTCGAATCATCAAATTGCCCAGTATTCTTTCTATAAATAAAGATTAATAATTTTAATTACTCATATATATTAAAGACTAACAAAATATTTTTCAAAAAATCTTATGGCAACTTTTTTTTTTAATAGTTAAAATTAGATTAGCCTTATTAAATAAAATTTAAAAAATTAAAACCAAATAAGGTTGCCGAGATCAAAATTTGAACTCGCTTTTTTAGACAAAACCAATACCCTATTTTTGATTATGAGGGTCTACCAAGGTGATTGTAAAAAAAAATCGGACTCAGTACAGAGCTATAACCCACGTTAGTTAGGGTACCCTGTATCAATCTCTACAAAATAAATTTTTTGAACCAATTTTTTTTTGCAAATTCGTGTTCAGCGACTCAAGTTTAGTTAGAAATATCTTTTTTCTTTTGGAATTCCTCAGAAATCAAAATGTGTTTAAAAATCTTTGATTTTTTTTAATTATTCTCTAATAATAGAGTCAGAGTCTGAAAATTCACAAGATTTTTTGATAGAATAAAGCCTAAAATATTCAAAAAATTTGTTTAATTATTAAAATTACAGTAAAAATTGGAAAAAGTTTTAAGAGAAAAATTTTTTCCCAAAAAGTCGCTCCATAACTTTGTTAATTAATAAGGAATTCAACGCAAAAGGAATTTTAAATCTATCTTGTTTCCTTGAGGTGCCTTAGCGCTTTAAAGTCAAGTCAAAAAGACACTAATTTTTATAAAATTGATATTTTACTGCTGAAAATATTCAACATATATCCAAAATATATGGCATGTTTTCTTAAAAAGAGAATATTTTTAGGGGAGCAAAAAAATTTTAAAAAACTTTTTTCTAAACCGCTATTTTTAGCTTTTCAAACATATTTCAAATTATGGTTTCAATTTTTTCATCCCCTATAAATGTTCCCTTTTTCTGAAAACTTGCCCTATATCATCGGAATTGTCTCGTTGAGATCTACTTTTCCAACAGTCCTTTTTCAAAAGAAACATATTTTCTGTTAAATAAAAGTCCTAAACAAAAACCAACCAAAAATTCGTAATCTACATAATCAGTTACCCCTATGCATATTAAAGAATCTTTATTTAAAGAAATTTTTGTCAAAATTTTACATCATTTTTTTTACCGGCACGCGTCAGACTTGTTCTATTTCATGCAATAATCATATTTTATTGTACTAAAATTCTTTCAATGTATTCACATTAAAAATTTTCACTCGAATTAAAACTTTTATTAAGACTCAAAAAATTTACAACCTTAAGTACTTTAATATATGAACAAGAGAAATACTTTTTAGCTTTTGATTGATTGATGTTTCTAGAGATTTTCCCATCTAACACTATACTATAAAAATACAAAATATATAAAAAAGGAAGCTAGAAATTACCCGTAACAAAAAACAAAATCTCTTCATCAATAAACATGCAATTGAAACATAAATTTTTTTTTTGTTATGTGACTTAGTCAAATATTTGGTTGTTATATGTCTTTTAATTTCAGTAAAACTAAAGAGAAAAAAAATTCTTTTTATTTTTTTATTCGCTATGAGAATTTATTAAATGGAATAAGTTAATAATCAACAAAAACAAAAAAGTTATTAAATTAGACCGGAAATTAAGTAAATATAAATTATTAATAAAAAAAAATTTATTTTATAATTGGCATTTTTATTTTAAATTCAAGTGCTTTAAGGAATTTATAAAAAATAAAATTTTTTTTTTTTTTTTCGAAATTCGGTCACCAAAAATTAATTAATCACAGCTAATATTTATTTCCTAGTAATTTAGCAAAAAAAAAATTCGTTTATGTATGTGATTTATACCTGATTATTCAACGAAGACTTTACATAAACAAAATAAATATAAATATTATTTTGAAGAAATCAATGATTATTATTAAGAATAGTGTAATAAGGCGTATTTATTTTTTTTGATTTTTATTACTTTTAACGATAAATTGTAATTAATTCATTTTTGAAATAATGAATTAATTAAAACCCCCTCAAAAATACCTTTTTTTTCTAAAATGATTCTATTGCTTTTAATTCTTTTCAACATAATATTAGCTAAATATAGAATTGTGTTCAAGTCACAAGTCTTGGTAAACCTTGGACTTGAATTTTTTTTTAATATTCAAGTCAAAGACTGATGCATACCTTGACATTTTTCAAAAGTTGTGGGTGAAATATACCTCAGTAATTTTTTTTTAAATATTCTTTTTAGCCTTCAACCTCTGAGATGTTTTTATTTTAATAGGAGGAAATTTATTTGAGTGAGAAATGTGAACCCAAAGGTTTTTTTTCATGTGATACAACCTGTCACATCCTTTTGATTCTGAAAGATAAGGTAAAACTATGCTTAAAAATAATATTCTTGAGAAGTCTTGAATGAAAAAAACTGGATAAAAATCCGAATAACGGTTTTAGAAGATACAAAAAAAATTTTTTATCTTTTAACTCTAGCGAGTAAATAATTATTGGGGGTTCTTAAATAAATATCACAGTCTTTTTGTTTTTAAAATATGATGTGTTAGAGTCATTGTATTAACCACTGTGTTTAAAGATGAAATCTATCTAAATTTTCTTAAAAGCCGAAAAATTTAACAATTAAACGTAAAATTACGTAAGTCAAAAATTGCAAATTTACCTTAGATTTTGAGTAATTTGTATAATTTTATGTAAAGTTTAATGTATTTTTCTTGTTCTATATTTTTTTGAGAAATATGTAAGGTTTACAAAATCATAAACGTTAGTTAAAATGTGTCTGTTTATGGGCCTTAATAGCTCATGTCTATTCTGATAAAAAAATATTCCGAAAATATTTAAAATTATAGAGTTTACCATATTTTAAAAAATTTGGGATTTTCAAAAAATATTTTTCATTAATTCATGTTTATAAATTGAGGAATAAAATTTAAAAATACTAAAAACTTGGGACATCTTACATTATTCGTTCCAATCGAAAATTTTCTAAGAAATATGACGAAAAAAAATTTTAAACACAGCTATTTCCTTTTTTTTGGGAAAATGAGTTATTTAAAGGAGGGGCTTAAATAGGATTAAGGTCTTTTTGATGATAATCTTTAAACACCAATAAAGATTTTTTCCTGACCTACTACCAGGATGGTCAATCAGACTTAAGCGTTATGCTAATCTAGAAAAAGAATTATGATTATTGAAAGAATTAATATTTAAAACATTATTTTTTATATTCGTTTTTAGTGGGAGTTTTTTCAACTGATTTAAGATTTAAGAGCCTTTTTCGTAGGTTGTGTAATTTTTAAAATTATAACAAAATATATTTATCAATACATATAATTTCTGGGTGTTATTTTTTAGTAAATTATAGTTGTTTCAAATTTTCTATGATTTTAGCAGAGAGTTTTTAATTTGCGAGTAACGAGCTGTTAATTATAATTTGAAATCTGTCTTATTTTAAAAACTTTGAATAGAAGCATAGCAGTTTTTTAGTGAAAGCAGATTTTTTTTTGAAGACATCTACCTTTTTTTTGTATTTTTTTTAGCAAAATTAAAATTTTTTAAAAAAAATTGTTGAATAAAATATTTAATTTTATTTGTTTGTAATGTTACTGCAATCTTGGATTTTATCTCATTCAAAATTATATCTAAAACTTTAGAATACAATTTGAATTTATGAGGTTTTGTTTAACTTTTTAAAAATGCAATGAAAACTGTTACTTTGAAAATTCTTTAAAAAAAAGTTTCCTTTCTCAAACCAAAGATACACAATACGCACTTACTTAAAAAAACCAATTTTAAATGACTTTTATGTTTAAATACGCGTTCATATAATTTTTTGTGCTTAGAATTTTTATTTATTTTCCTCATTCTGACATGAACAGAATTCCAATTTTGAAATCTATTAATTAAGCCTGAAAATAGAGAATAAAAATCATTAAAAGCCTTTAGGGCTTTGAAATTTCGAATGATATGACACAACTCGATTTAATACAAAAAAAAATTCTTTTCAAATATTTTTATTGATGTATAATAAGAAGCTTTAACTTTTAATTTAATTGCTGTAGACATACGAATAATATTCTCTATATTTCACACAATAAAAAATTCGATTTATTCAAGACGCCTTTATTTAAGATTTGTATGTCCCATAAATAACAATTATAAATTAATAAACGAAATTTTTATTTTGTTTTCTTGTTGTTGTTGTTTTGTTATTTGGAAAATGGCCTCGATTGGATACAAATTTAGCTTCCGTGTTTTCTTGTTTAAGGGATTATTTAAGTCCAGGAAAAATATAAATTCGAATTAAAGTCAGTTAGATCAATCAAAAATCCCAATAGGGAAAAATTAGTAAAAGAAAAGACTTTTTGATTTCTTTACAACAACAAAATTTTATTTTTTATTTTTAAATCAATAAAGTTCTAATAGAGTTAGAAAAAAATCTTTTAGACTTAAAATGATGATGTAACTAAGAAAAAAATCTGTATAATGTGAATTGTGATTTAAAAGATTAATGATTAAATCATGTGATTACATCAATAAAATTAAATAAAGATCTAAAACGATTGTCTAATCGACTGGAATAGATACTTTTTCAAACATTTTTATGAACTCAAATTTTTTTATTAATAGAAAAAAAGCTGTTTTTTTTATTTAATAGCTAACATAAAAAAGAAAAGGACGATTTTGATTAACTTCTTG
>NTPY01000817.1:557410-592357 GCA_002922825.1 Brachionus calyciflorus | reverse complement strand
AAAATATATATTAAGTATTCTAATATTGATGATGTTTTTGTACTTGTCTTATAAATCTGGTAATTGCTTAAATTATATAAAGTTTTCTTCCTCTTTTCAAAAGAACATATTTTAGTTTTTAAATATGACTTTATAGTTGTATTACAAATAAATTAACGGCCATTGCGAATAATTGATTATCAAATTTTTTGAATTTTAGATATATCTTCTAAAATTCGAATTTTATGTAATTTGCTGATTGAACGCATATGAGAATTAATATAACGATTCACATGAGCACAGCAATCGACTCGGTTTATCATGTTAAAAACTTTCTTGAAACCGTTCGTAATAGCTTGGGCATTTTCGGCTACTAAGTTGAAAAATCTATTTCACCATTAAAGCATCGCTGATATGTTTCTTTGACTACAGAAAAGAAAAAAGAAAAATCTTCTTCAGCTTCTTGTCTTGATACAGCTATTCCAAACGGGTGAAAACTTTTATTACGGTCTGTTGTGCCACCAGTTAGAAAAGGAAAATGGCTTTCATAAACACTCTAAAATTTTGTGTTGGGAGAGAAACAATTTCCTATTTGCCGACAAACACTGCATCTTCATCATCTGGAATTTCAAAATGATCATCACACCATTTTTTAAATTCATTAAGTGTACAATTTATACTGAAGTTTGACTTATCAGCTACGTTATTTAATATGTATTGAATTTGATTATCTGTTGGTGATTGTCAAAATCTCATTTGAGATTCTCACGACCAAATTCTCATGAGATCTCAGTCCCTATTACAATACATTCCCATGTCAAAATCTCATATGAGATTCTCGCGACCATATTCTCATGAGATCTCAGTCCTTATTACAATATATTTACATGTAACTCTGTTGGAGATCTCATGAGATTATGGTCACCAATAATTTCTCATGAGATCTCATTGAGATTCTTACAGGGGTTTACATGTAACTCCATTTGAGATCTCATGAGATTATGGTCACCAATAATTTCTCATGAGATCTCATTGAGATTCTTACAGGGGGGATGATTAGTTTGAAGATTATCTGAAATATAAACATCGCCGTTTATTTGATTTAGTTTTACTTCAAAATAAGTTGTTTTTTTGCAACAAACTTTGATTTATTTGCAGTTTGATGTAAACGTGCTTATCTTGGTCACTGAGTCGATTAGTAGAATGAAAATTCCAAGAGACACTATCAAAATCTTTTTCTTTGTATTTCTTTTAAATAATTCAAGAGACTCGTATTGCTCCAAAAATCGTAAGTTTTAGCTTTTTTTCTTAGATTATTTTTAATTTCTTCGGGATCATGAGCTGTGTCGTAAAAATTATTTTCAAGAATACTGACTGAGCTAGACATTTTTTTTATGATTCTGTAAGAATCTCAATGAGATCTCATGAGAAATTATTGGTGACCATAATCTCATGAGATCTCAAATAGAGTTACATGTAAATGTATAGTAATGGGGACTGAGATCTCATGAGAATATGGTCGTGAGAATCTCAAATGAAATTTTGACATGGTTTGGGTATCCATTTATTTTGACAAACATATTTACACAAATGCTAATTAGACAATTTTATTTAGACAAATAAAAAATTCACAAAAAAAAACTAGACGTTTAATTTAGACATTAAATTAACTAGACAAATACATTTTTGACAAAAAAAGTTAAGATAAAATAATTAATCAAAATAAATTTTTAATATTCAATTAATAATGATAAATTAGACAAAAAATCTAAAACTTTTTCTTTTTTGAAATCAGAAATAATTAAAGAAATTCTTTCTTCTAACAGAAATTACGTCGCTTTTCTTTTATTTAGTAGACCTGTATTCAATTTAATAAACAAATTCTCTGTATTTGATTGCTCGAGCTTAAAGTCATCAATTAAAGACAATAACTGAGGATGAGATTTTATGGTTGACTGTAGTGCATTGTGCCATCCCTCTAGATTATTATTTGTCCTCGGAAGTCCTTGCTTTGTCCTCTCATAGCAATTCCAAAGCTTTACCTCATATCTTGGATTTTTCCGGCTAGGCACTTTTGTTCGTTTTTTGCTCCTTTATAATTATCTTCAAAATATGAAAAGACTTTTTGAAGTTCTAAGGGAATTTCATTTTGAAGCAATTTAAATGATTCAATTACAAAAACTACAAGTACAAAGGCAAGGCAAGCTAACATTTTCAAATATTTTCGAATATGATTATCATCTTCTGAAATATTCGAAAACTTAGCCGCTAACCCATTTTCTTGTATGTTCCTCCAGATCGATTTTTTTAACACCCAAATACTTCTGTATCTGGAAAAATTTCTTGAATAGAATTAATAATTGCTAACTCATAGTCGCATGTAACACTCAAAGGTTGATTTGTTATTTTAAGATTAACATACGCAAAAAATTTTGTAAACGTCGCTTCCTGTTTATTTGTAAACAAAGCATAAATTAATGGCAAATTCTTACCATTTTTGATAACATGTACTGTAAAAAGTTGTAAAAAAATTAAAGGTGCGACATCAAAGGTGCCATCACAAAGCCAATTTTTATGCTCACTTAAAATTTGCAAATTTTTTTGAGTAGTAAAAATTCTATCATTTTGGCTGTAAGTCTCATCGTAATAAAAGAACAATTCACTGTTTAAATTTTTAAAGTCATTATGAAGGACAAAATTAATATCTTTAGGTATATCATTTTGAAAAAAAAAAAAAAATTAAGATAAAAATTAATCTCTTTTATTGTAAGTATGTGTACCATTATAAAGCGTCAAGCTCAAAGTTTACAATATTTGGAGCAAATTCGTCAGCATTTAGCTCGTTTACCATCGATTGATCCCAATACTAGAACTTTGTTAATTTGTGGTTTTCCAAATGTTGGAAAATCTAGTTTTTTGAATAAAGTAACCCAGGCGGATGTTGAAGTTCAACCATATGCATTCACCACGAAATCATTGTACGTTGGTCATACTGATTACAAATATTTGAGATGCATCGCCAGGTAAATTTACCATTTTTTGTTTTATATTACTCTTTATATTCAAAATAGTCGTCATCTATTAAAATGTGGCTGTCTGAACCAATTTTTTTCTTCCTTGAAGAGGTAATTAGTTTTAAGCTTTGAAATTGAGAAATTAATTCATCCATTGCTAAAAATATAATTTTTTTAAAGCGTGCTATAAATTAATATTTGTCGAAATGTGCTTTGTCAATTTTTTTTTGTCCAATTAAAATATGTCTAAATTTTATTTTCTTTGTCCAATTATAATTTGTCTAAATAATATTCGTCAAAATAAACTTGTCAAAAATTCAGTTGTTTAAATATGATTGTCGAAATAAGGCATATTCCTTTTTTTGCTAAATACTTTTTTTTCAAAATATTATTTGGGGTCATTTAAAATGAGAATCTTTTTTTAAATTTGTTTATGATGTATAAAGCTTTTTCTGGCTAGTCACCAACTGAAAGTACTGCTCATCGACGAGTTATTTGATTTGGAGATTTTTCCAAACTTTCCCTGCCTTCTAGCCATCATCACCTTCGTACAGCTTTTCTTGCTATGTAATTTTTTTAGGCGAAAATAACATAAAGGGTATAATTTTGTAAGACGCTTTTATGTGAAATTCGCATCTAAGATAAAAAAAATGAGCTTCGTTAAAGAGTAAATAATCATAAATGTGAATTTTTAATCATTTTTTTCCCACTTCATCATAAAGCGTCTTACAAATACAAATAGGCGGATTTCCGCCTTAAAAAATACAATTTGGAATCGATTATTTTGTGCCACTTTTCTTTCACTTTTCAAAACATCAAACTATTTTATGTCTTTTATCTTAAATGCAATGGTTTCTCGCCTTGTCATTTTAAGTCTATAAATTGTTAAATTTGAAAAAACTAATTTTGAAAGTTCATCAAATATTATATAAGATGAATTTTGCAACTATACACAAAGCTCTGAAGAAATTTTCTAATTTTTCATTGAAAAAATAATGTTCTTTTTTCTTTTTTTTCAATTCAAGGACAGGGTATTTTTATAATTTTACATAGCCTCTTATTTTTCAAAAATTGATGCCTAATCTAGTTCTATCCCATGGTATTATAGATATGTCTATAAAAACGGTATATTTTGAATTATATTTCTGTTTAAAATGAACCTTGAATCGAAGGTTACTTTTGTCTATTAAAAGCTAATTATTGAGATTTAATAGTTAGTTGATTTTACAGATCAAAAATTATTGGCTTCTTATTTTAAAATTTTAAAAATACTGTCTTTTAATTTTGCGTTCAATCGAACTTTGTTACCATTTTTTTGAATTGCATATTTTTTTTTTTAAATTTAGAAATGAATCTTTTTTTCCCATAAAATATTTAGAAATGAATCTTTTTTTCCTATAAAATATGCATTTATTTTACTTTTGACTATATTTTTTACAATTAATAACAAAAATATTAACCTAATTCAGCATCATGTTACATAAAAGTTAGAAAAATTCCTCTTGAGCGAGAGGTTTTTTGTGCAAAATTTGAAATATATTTGACAAAATAAGTTGATACTCGACGAGCGGCTGGAATATTTTTAGCTTTTTAAAGATTCTTGAAATAAGGTTATCACAACCAAAATTCAGGTTTTCCCACACAGAAGTTTGAAATCGATTTATAATTAATTAAAAAACTAGACACCCAAATGAGGAAAAGAGGGAGAGCGTTAGGTTCCTAAAGCTGTTGAAATATAAAAACCAATTAAAAGTTTAAATTCGAAAGAACCTAAAATAAAGCGAATAGAAAAGTAAAAGTCTTTTTTTAGTTGTCAAAAGATTTTTCCCATTATTAGAAAAATTAAAATCTACCATATAAACTTCCCAAAAAATAATTTCTTTCCCTTAAAAGTTAAACTAGAGAATGTTTTTATTTTTGGTGCAAGGTTTTCACATGAAAGCAGTTAAGTAAATCATTAACTAAGATGGTTAATTTGAAATACTTGCTTGTAACTAAATCAAAAATTTAACTTTAATATGCACTTAATTAACTTTAAAATTACTTGCAATTTTTTTTGCATTTAAAAACTTGCATTCATAAATCTAAAATTCGTTCAAAAAACAAATTTTTATATTTTATTATTTTCACTGATAAATTTCAAGTAAAAAAAATAAAAAATTTCAAAACATGTGCTTGCAAGAAAATTATTTTTAATTTTTCTAACTATTTAAAATTTTCCAAAAAATTTAGATTGAGGAGCCCTTAATTTAGAAAATAATGTCTCACTACAATTTCAAAAAAATTATCACAGTTCCAACAGCGAAGGACTTTATTGATGTCATTCTATCGAAAACACAACGCAAAACTCCAACAGTTGTTCACAAACAATATGCCATTGGGCGTATTCGTCAATTTTACACTCGTAAAGTTAAATACACTCAACAGAATTACCATGATAAATTGACACAGATTTTAACTGATTTTCCTAAACTGGACGAGGTGCATCCATTTTATGCTGATCTAATGAATATTTTGTACGATAAAAACCACTATAAATTAGCTTTAGGTCAAATTAATATGGCAAGACACCTGATTGACAAGTACTTTGAAAAATCCAAAAAAAAAATTAATTTTCTTTCTAGCATTATATGTGTTTAAGTGTCTCCAAGGACTATGTAAGACTTTTAAAATATTCAGATTCATTATATCGATGTAAATGCCTTAAAAAAGCCGCCCTTGGACGGTAAGATAAATTTGAAAAAAATAAATAAAAATTAAGATAAAAATTAATCTCTTTTATTGTAAGTATGTGTACCATTATAAAGCGTCAAGCTCAAAGTTTACAATATTTGGAGCAAATTCGTCAGCATTTAGCTCGTTTACCATCGATTGATCCCAATACTAGAACTTTGTTAATTTGTGGTTTTCCAAATGTTGGAAAATCTAGTTTTTTGAATAAAGTAACCCAGGCGGATGTTGAAGTTCAACCATATGCATTCACCACGAAATCATTGTACGTTGGTCATACTGATTACAAATATTTGAGATGGCAAGTAGTTGATACACCAGGTATTTTGGATCACGCTTTAGAAGATCGTAATACCATTGAAATGCAATCAATTACTGCCATGGCTCACTTAAGAGCGTCTATTTTGTATATAATGGACGTTTCGGAACAATGTGGATATTCCATTGAGGAACAAGTCTCATTATTTAATAACATTAAAGCTCTTTTTGCTAATAAACCACTCATTTTGGTTGCCAACAAAGTTGATGTCAGAAAACTAGAAGAATTACCAGCTGAGAAAAAGGTAAAAATAACAAATTTCTTAATTGACTAGCCATTCATTTTCATTTGAGTGTATATATTTTGAAATTAAAGCTTTTCTTTTAAGGGAATTATCAAATATAAATTTAATACTTAAGGTTAAAAATCTCTTTATTTCTATACATTCTTTATCAAACGAATAAAGTTTTTTCTTGGCCCATTATAATTGCCTTTTGAAATAGAATAGCTAGTATGTCACCTTAAAGAGATTTAATATTAAATATTTTTTCAAAGAAATATTTTGAAGAGTTCGCTCGTGAAAATATTCCAATTTTAGAAATGAGTAATTTAAATGAAGAAGGAGTAATGCAAGTTCGTAACGAAGCCTGTGAACGTTTATTAGCTCATAGAGTTGAACTTAAAGCAAAATCATCGCGTATTAACGACGTTCTAAATCGTTTACATTTAGCTGAGCCTGCTAAACGTGATAACAAAGAGCGACCAGCATTTATTCCAGATGCCATATTGAAAAAACGTGAGTCGACAATGGAAGTTGAAAGAGCACATAAGAAATTAGAACGTGATTTGGAATTAGAATTAGGCGATGAGTATACAATTGATTTGAGAAAAACTTGGGACTTGAAAAATAGTGAAGAAAAATACGATGCAATTCCAGAAATTTGGAATGGTCATAACATTGCTGATTTTGTTGACCCAGATATTATGGAAAAATTGAATCAATTAGAAGAAGAAGAGGACAGATTGATGGAGACTGGTTTTTACGATTCAAAAGAAAAAGCGGATGATGACGATTCTAAAAAGATTAAAAAATTGGCCAAACGTATCCGTACGACACGTAAATTGGGTATTATGGAATCTCGTTTAAATAAAAGCCACAAACGTAGAGCTCAATTGCCAAGAACTGCTCAAAAAGTACCACGTAGTCGCCTAGAACAAACAATGGAAGACTTAGGTTTAGACATGAGTGAAAAAGACGATGCTCACTATAACAAAAGTGTTTCGAGAAGTGAATCGCATAAACCAGTTAAAAGAGCTCGTGAGGACTCTGAAGGTCGTGTTCGCAGTAGCTCGAAATTCCCACGTGACAAATCTGGTATGCGTGATGAGTCTATGGTTGCTAAGGCTAGAGGTATGACCAAGTTATCTCAACGTAAGTTATTGAATAAGGAATCACGTGTTGGTGAAGCTGATCGTACAATAACAATGAAAAAACCTAAACATTTATTCGCTGGTAAGCGTAAAAATGGCAAAACCGATAGAAGATAAATTTTTTGGAATTTTTTCATTTTTAAATAATAAAAATAATATGCAAAAAAATTTTGTTTTTTAATTATTTACAGTCCTTTTTGCTTTTTGTTGAGCAATTTCATAGCGTTCGTATCATCTAATCATTAAATACAAAATCCTTAAAGATTTTGGTTTAAAATATTCATTGGCTTCCCTTCGTCTTCTGAAAATCAATAATTCTGTTTAGTTTAAGTGCTTGAATTTTAAAAAAATTTAAAAAAAATCTAATCATTAAATACAAAATCCTTAAACATTTTGGTTTAAAATATTCATTGGCTCCCCTTCGTCTTCTGAAAATCAATAATTCTGTTTAGTTTAAGTGCTTGAATTTTAAAAAAATTTTAAAAAAATCTAATCATTAAATACAAAATCCTTAAACATTTTGGTTTAAAATATTCATTGGCTTCCCTTCGTCTTCTGAAAATCAATAATTCTGTTTAGTTTAAGTGCTTGAATTTTAAAAAAATTTGACACTCAATTTTTTTAAGTGTATCTAAAAAAAATTAAAATTCTTCTAAGAAAAATAAGACGCGGGTTAAATTTATTAAATTACAAAATTCATATTCTATGGACTGTTAAATTTTTTTTAGAAATGAGTCTACAAGCAAAAATTGATTGTGGTCAAGGTGCTATAAGAGCAGTTCGTTTTAATAAAGACGGAAATTATTGTATAACTTGCGGTGCAGATAAATCAGTCAAGTTATGGAATCCTTACAAACAGCTTAAGTTAAAGACATATACAGGTCATAGTCAAGAAGTTATAGATGCCGATTGCTCATCTGACCATTCATTTATTTGCACAGGCTCTGTTGATAAATCAGTTTTTTACATAGATGTCAAAACTGCTCAGATAATTCGAAAATATCGAGCTCATATTGGCAGAGTTAATTGCGTAAGATTTAATTTGGAAGAGAGTAATTTAATCCTAAGTGGATCGATTGATGGAAAAGTTCGCATATGGGACTTAAGATCCAAATCCTATGAACCCTTACAAGAAATAGACGACTTTAAAGATAGCGTTACTCACATAGACTTAAATAATCATCAAATATTAGTATCTTGTTTAGATAAAAGAGTTCGCTTGTATGATGTTAGATTTGGAAATATGAAATGTGACTACATTGGCTATCCGGTCACATGTAGTACTTTATCAAAAGATGATCAGTGCATTTTAGTAAGTTTGCTTGATAATCGCATTTTATTGATAGATAAGTTTACAGGTGAAATGCTAAATGAGTATAAAGGTCATATAAATAAGGATTATCAAGTTGAAAGCTGCATGAATAATTCAAGTAGTGTGGTTATATCGGGATCAGAAGACGGAAATATTTACTTATGGGATGTAGTCGATGGAAAAATTAAGCAAAAATTGAGACATTTAAACAAAAGAACTGTTCATTCAATTAGTTATAATCCACTTGAGGATAAAATACTAAGTGCTCAAGAGCAATTTATTTATTTGTGGGACCTTAAAGAATAAACTTTATTTTTAAATGTAAATTTTGAATTGTATTTCTTTTTTAATAAATTTGTAAATCTTTATTTTTTAGAAATCTTGTCTAATATAAACAATAGTTTTAACAATAAAATTCTCTTAACACATAAGTTGGATATATTTAAACTGATAGATAGAACCTCCTCTAGAGTCAAATCATAACTATATACAGTACAATCCGAAACAAACTTAACGAAAACATGTTTAAACAGGGCATAGACAAAACCGAGACAGAACCGAAACAAAAACAACACAGAACAGAAACAAAATCGACACAAAACCATTTTAAAATGTTTCTGTTTCGGTTTGGTTTTGTGTATATTCTGTATAAACAATGTTTAAACAGGTCGTTAACTTGGTTTTAGATTGTACTGTAATTTCTAGGCCCTTAATTTGATTTGTTTTGGCTCATCATAAGCCAAATGATGGCTAATTTTTTTAAAGAATTGTTTTGAAAAAAATGTGATTAACTTGAATTTTGGAGTTAAAAAAAGAGAATAATTTTTCTTTATTTATTTATTTTTTAATTTAACTATATTACTCACAATTGCTAAAGGAGTTTAATTACTCAAGAAATTTAAAATTAATTTAAATAAACTATTAAAAAAAAATTTAATAAATTTGAAATTTTTTAGTAGCATCTAAATTTATCGTAAAAAAGTCCATAGTCGTTTATATCAAATAAACGAATTTCTAAAATATAATAATTTTTATTAACTTCAATCAGTTCCAATAAAATAATAAATGATTGATTATTTGAAAAAAATTTTTTTTTTAATTTAAACGTGAAAGAATTGACAAACATTATTTGAAAATTTTTATTTGAAAAAAAAAATATAATTAATATTGATTTAAAACAAAAGTTTAGAGTAATAATAAATGATGCATGCCTGTATTTAGAAAAAATACATTATAAATAGATATAAATTTTGGATCGAAAAATCAGAAATCAATAAATTTTAATTATTTTAGTAAAAAAAAGTTTAAGAAACACTTATAAAATGGCCTGTGGTTTATCATTAGCTTCTCCATTAGCTGCTGCTCCAATCGCTTGGAACACCTGGAATGCCGCTCCAGCCTGGACTGCTCCTCTAGCTGCTCCAGCCTTAGCCGCTCCATTAGCCTGGAACCATTGGAATGCTGCTCCATTAGCTCTTGCTGACGCTCCAGCTTGGACCGCCCCATTAGCCGCTCCATTGGCTGCTCCAGCTTGGACCGCCTCATTAGCCGCTCCATTGGCTGCTCCAGCTTGGACCGCCCCATTAGCCGCTTCATTGGCTGCCCCAGCTTTAGCTCCATTGAGCTTAGGATGCGGTGCTTCTGCTTTATGGTAGATTATCGAATTCTCTTTTTAATTCATTAATTTTTTTTAACAAATAAAGCTTTATTGTAAAAAAATAATTATCCTTAATAAATTTTAAAAACATTTTAATGTTTATCAAAAATTTTTTTTCTACATATCTTTAAGTTTTTTGTTGTCATTTAACTTTACAAAACTTAAAATCACCCTTTATTTTCCTTAAATTCAGAATAAAGTTAGAATTATAATAATAACGAATCTAATGGTAAAACGGTCAAGGTTTTCTATGAAACCGTCAATTGACTTGATTGACTTAAGGTTTTTAAAGATTTCAGCAAATTCCATTAGTATTCCATTATATGCCTTAAAAAAATCTTGTGCTTAAAGTAAAGTGCAATTACCGAATCAAGATTTATCGTATTTTTAAGTTCTTTCATTTTTGAATATTTATTCAAACTCGTTTTATTGTTAACTCGAATTTTTTTAGTTTTGTTTGACTGATAAAAATGTTATTAGCATGTCGAAAAATTGATTTAAAGTAAGTCTTAAATAAAAAAGAGGCTAGCATTCTAGGCCATATAGCGAATACATGATTTTTTTACCTTATCTGATGTAATTTTCTAAAGAATATTTATTTAGTTAATTGAAAACTTTTTGCTTGACTAACTGTGTTCATAATTATCTAAATAAAAATTCCTTATGTTACATTTAATTTAAATTTAAACTATAACTAAAGACTTTTTAGGAAAAAATTTATAGAAAAAATTTTTTTTTTCATTACTTTATTAGTAAAATTAATATCTTTCTTCAAGAGGTATAAAATCAATTCCCAAATGCCGAAAGATGTCTTCTTCTGATTCGACTTTTAAAGCTTTGCCAGGAGTTCCATCTGGATTTAACTTTCTAAGACAATATTCATTAAGTATAAAATTTTTTTCCTTAGCAATTTTTCTTATATCTCGATTAAAAACATCGCTGCCAGTCATGTAAAAAACTCCACAGTAGTACTCATCATATGGTAATAAACGTATATCAATTCGTCTGTGTAACTTATCATGAGCTACTTTGCATACTCCCATGAACTTGGTATCCCCAAGCGCCAAAGTGTCACTTATAAAGCCAATTTCAGAAAGTTTATTGACAATATTTTTAAGCAAATCTATCGGACTTTTTTTAGTCTCTATAATTAAATTCTTTGTTGGTTTTAATCTATATTCTTCAGCATATCTCAATGATACATAATTAGGATGTGTTATTAAAAGATCGACGTCTCCGCTTGACTCCAATCCACGTCTATAACTACCACATAAAGTAATCGTATAATCTTTATCAATTTTTTTAATTTTTTCAAAAAGAAATTTTTCAATTTCAGCCATTTCGCTTCGAGGAATACGCTGTTCGAAATCATCGACATATTTTAAGCCAATTATTTGTTGATGAGTTAAAAGATTTTGATGAGATTTCAAGTCCTCTAAAGATTTAATACCTTCACTAAGTAATTTTTGTGCATGAGACGGGCTTTAATTTAAAAATGAAAAGAAAAAAAATTTTGCAAAAAAACTTTTTCAAAAAACAAACCCAACGCCGGCTACTCTAGTAAGTTCTTTTAAAATTTTAGATTTATCATTTTTCCTTGCTTCCATTAGCTTTGAGACTTTTCCAGTTTTTAAATATTCTGATATTTTCTCAGATATTCTCTTTCCAATGCCTTTCTAATTTAAAATCATTTTTGAGCTTAAATTTTATAAAATATAAATCGAAAATTTTTACCAGAGCTTTGGCATCTTCAATGCGCTTTATTTTTTCAGGATGCTCAGAAAGAGATTGAGCAGCTCGACGATATGCTTGGTATTTGAATGGTTGAAGATTTACATTTTTCTCATATTCGCCTATTTCTTACAAAAAAAATCTTATAACCTTCGAAATTTATTAATATCTTTTACAGTGCTTGCAAGTTTTTGTCTCAAATCATAATCCGTAGCTGTAGTTTTAAATTTCGAGTCTAAAAACTTCCCTTTGACTAAACTGTACCTATCTTAATTATTTTTATTTTTAATTAAAGCTGATAAGTTTCTCTTAGATTCTTAAAATAATCAAAAATACTATTAAATTATAACTCAATTGCCATGACTTATGATTTGGAGCACTGTAACAGTCCTTAAAATGATGTCATTTTAATTAACTTTAAAATGGATAAGGACATGGAAGACTAAATGGAAAATGAATAAAATAATTCATTTGCTTAAAAATTAACCTGTTAAAAATTTTTGTAGAAAAAATCAATCGTAAAAAACGAAATTATTGGGTGTTAGTTTTGGTTTGCTCAGATTCTTTTATTATTTTTTTACCTAGTAGAATATTGGCAAGCTCTTCATTCGGTTTAGCCGCTTTAGGACGGACTTTTCTAGCTCTCGGTGCCATTTGTAAAGTCAAAATATGAAATTTCTTTAATTTTGAATAGAAAAAAAATTATGAATTTTTTTAAGCAATATTTAGGGCACAAGTATTTCTAAATATAGAGTCGAGTTATAAATGAAAAGTAACAAAAATAAGTTTAAGAAATTTTTTAAACTACTTTTATCAAGATTTCTTGGTTTAACTTTAGCAAATTCATGATTCTTTTAGCTAGCATTAAAAAAAAACGATATTTAAAGCCTTAATATAGAAATTTTAATAATTAGGTTAATAAATTAATGCACCTTCATTACAAGATTCAGAGTTTTAGCAAAAACAAAATTGTTTTAAATTTGCTGAAAAAGTTTATTTGATAAACATTAAGAGAATTTAAAATAAAAAGTTTCCCAAAATTTCAATATGCATGAACAACATTTAGTGGATGTTTTCTCAAGTATTCCAAGCGGCTAAAATGGTCGTCAGCTGGACGATTTAATGGAGTCCACACCGGATCCCCAACAAACAAACGGATAGCATTAATGAAATGCTAATAAAAAATCAATAATTATTTTTTTTAATTCATTTTTTTGTTGGCAAAAAATTACTTTGTCATCTGTTGTGAATCGATGATAAGATCCGGCAGGCAAAGTGATTAGATCACCCTTTTGAACCCAAATACGAAGCCAATTATCATGATCATCTCTTATGTCAAAATAACCAGATCCATCTTTGACAAGGCGAATTTCATCGTCAGCATGTAAATGTTCGCAAAAGAAAATTTTCAACTTTAAAAAAAAAATAAAATAATTATTTTCTTATCTATAAAAAGTTTAAAATTGTATCTTATTTTAGAAGTAATAAAGCGAATTTTACATTTTTAGAAATCTCCCTGAACGACAATTATTAACAGCTTATGTATTAATAAAATTTTTATTTCATTTTTATTTTTAAATTTTTTAATTATATTCTATTTATTTAAAACTAAGTTTTTCTTCAGAATTTTTTAATTGCTTTTTTAGAGTTTTTCTTTAAATCATGCTTGGAAAATTTCAAATTAAAAATTTGTTCCGAAGTTTTGTTATCAATTTTGCGCAACAAAAAAGGAGTTGTATATCTTAAAATTTCTTTGTTATTTCTGGTCTGATTTCTAGAATGATTCAATTTAATTTTCAAAAAGAAAAAGATTGCTTCCTAAAATTTTTCAATCTTTTTTTTCTCATCATTTTTACCTTTGGTATAGCTAAGAGAGTCGTCTTGAAGAGGTTAAATAATTTTTTTATGGAATCATAAAAATAAGGCTAATTTATAATTATTTAAGAGCTCATGAACAGAATATAATTTTTAAAAAAAAACTTTAAAATCGTAAAAAATTTCATTAGAAAAATTAAATAACTGGGTTAATAAATATTTTTGATGAAATTCTAACAAGATTGTATATCTTTAGCATTTTAAGTATGTTTTAGAATCTTAAATAGATTTTTTTTGTATTAAAAGTTTACTTAATGTAATCATTTTTTATTTTACTCGAACCTTGATTGTCTCCTTGATTTTTTACTAAGAAAGGAATAAGAGGAATACTTTGAGTCTATAAGCTAGATGTTCACAAATGAAGCTTTGAGTTTTTAGTAAATTTTTTATGTTCAAAAGTAATCACCCTGTTTGGCAAAATAAAATAGTTCGTCTTTAATTTTAGACCTAAATATGAAATAGATCCTAACTGGACTAAAATCTGCGTAAATCAAATGCAAGTGAAGAGACCATCAATCTATAATTATTTTTTTTTATTTTTGGTATTAAAAAGATTTTCTTAAGAGCCTTACAAGATTTAGAAATGAATTATATTCATAAAAATTGTTAAATTTGATGTATGTAAGTTTTATCAGAATAGTATGTTTTAAACAGGCCGTGGAAAAATGTTTCAAAATATCTTATTACTTTAAAGCTGTTTTACTTTTATTTAATTAATAATGAAGCAATCGAATCATAAATAAATTCTGGTATTTTTTAAGACTATTTATCATAACCAAATCTTGTTTGATAGGAGTAAGTCGCAAAGTAATTTCAGAATAAACATTCAAAAACATTTTAAAGAAAATTTTCAACTAATTTCCCTCATAGAACATTAAAATTTTGTCACTTCAATTTTTTTAAAAACACAAAAGCAAAATTACTAAAATGTTTCTAGGCATAAAAAATCTAAAATGAAAGGTGACTGTAAACAAATTTAGCTAGAAATAAATAAATAAAACCCAAAATCTCGCACTCTTTAAAGTAATTTTAAAATTTAAACAAATATTTAGTTCCGCATAGTCCTAAGTAACAAAAAACTCTTTTTTATTTAAAACTAAGATTATTAGGCAAGTTAAAACTTTTTGTCTATTTTTTTTCCTTTTTTTTTAATAAAATATTTTGAAAAAAATTTAAAAATATCGAATTAAAAAAATTTATAGTAAGGTGCAGAAAAAATTGCTGCATCATTTTATCTAAAATTCAATTTTTTTTAATGACAGATTGGTCGGAAAATAAAATTTTTGCATTTTTCTGCAAACATATTGCGCAGTTAAAAATAATATATTAATGATCTTTTTGTTTTAACTGCGTAATTTAATTTTTCTGTATCTTTGCACGAATTTTTTTGAAAAAAATTTGAACCAAAAAAAACTTTTTTCGATGCAGCAAAATTTGCTGCAAAATGCATCAGTAATATTATTTAAAATTTTTTTTTAATTTTGACTTAAAATGTTGTTTTTCTATTAGAAAAAAAATTGAAAAAAGAAAATAAGTAAAAAATTTTAACTTGCCAGATTATTATATAGGTTTTTTAAAAAAAGAAAAAAATCGATTTAAAATATACGTTCTAAAAAATTAAATGCTGATCAATTAGTTATCTTTTGGAGAGCTTAAGGAATTAATCATTAGGAGCTAGTTATGAAAAAATATCAATTCAAAGATAATTAATAACTTAAGATCATAGTTAGACTTTTTTTACGCTTGAATTTGTATTTTATTTTTAAAAATGGTAAGGTTAACTTTTAGCTTTAAAAATCTCTCAGAACGTTCAAGTAAAGAATAATTTACATAAAAGCTAAATAATTGATTATAGATATACAGCGTTTCTACACAATTAACTCAGTACCCGTACCGAACTAGAGCGTACCCGAACCGTACTCATCTAAACTATAAGACCAGAACTGCTCAGCTAATATTTAGGGTTAATTTTTTTCAGATTTAATAAATTAGGAACCTGTAAAACTTTCTAACGACGACACTTTTTCAAAGTTTACTTAGCTTGAAATTAAGAAACAAATCAACAATTCGAAGTTTGGTTTATTCTTTCTCATTAAATGTCTAATTTTAAACTTCAATTTGCATTCAAATTTAAATTATAGTATCTCAACGATTTTATTACTTATAATTCAATTTTTCCATAAAAATGCAACCTACTCAAAAAGACGAAAAGTGGGTAATAGTGAAATAATGTTACTTTTTGTACGTCTAATATATTTTCAGAATTTCTCTTCTTTTATAACCTAATTCTTATTATTAGCTAAAAATTTTGGTATTCCCCTAATTTGTGAAGTTCACAAAACTAAATTTATCTTAGACAATTTTTTATTTTTTCAGAAAAAATTTTAGATGATAAAAAATTTACATGGGACAACAATTTCGAACAATTATTTTCTGAGAACTGTTATTATAATCTGGTTTGGTCTTAATATTTCGAACTTTATAAGAGGATCAAGATTCATAAATCAAATTTAATTTAATTTTTAAATTTATCATATTCTTATGCATTAATAAAACTGTTCAAAAAATTTCAATAATTTAAATTTTTATTTAAAATCTCAAATCAAAACACTGATTTGACGACTAGTAGTGATAAATACAAAAAGTGAAAGGTTCAAACTGATCATAAAAAAGACAAGTCTTTAATAAATATATTTTCGATAGCTCAAATTTTAAAATTCAAGACGAAATACAAGATTAGAAATAATAAGTTCATTTAATTTTGAAGAAACGAGTTTGCTCTTGGATCTTTTAATTAGTTCTAAATCACCTATAAAATACTTAAGCTCTTAATTATTTTGGTAAATTTTTGACCCATAAATACAAAAGAATATACAAATATTTGACATAATATGGATCATTTACTTTAATTTATTTCTTAAATTGTTCTAAAATATGGACTTTTTTAAAACTAATACTTCATGAAAAATAAAAAACTAATTAAATTTTTTTAAACTAGACAAATTGCAGGTCAATATAAATTAAAATTAATTAAGGTGTTTAATTAAAAAATCAAATAAAATGATGGGGGAGGAGGTCTCGTGTGCCCAAGGGGTCATACGAGATAAATATTCTCTATTTATTTTTTTGAAACATCACTTGAACTGCAAACAGTTGTGTTGAGTTCATTCTCAACAAATTGTTAAACTAAACCTATAACGAAAATAGAAAAAATTAAAATAAATTTAATATACAAAAGTGCGGACACGGTAATTATCAATTCAAAATCGATTATTGATTTTATCGATTTAAATTTTTTATTTATTTAGATTTATTATTTGTCTATCTTTGAGAAAACAAGTTTGTTTTTGTTGTTAAATTTCATTTTTTTTATTCTTTATTTAGCAGACTACAAACTAAGTCTTAGCTTGAATAACCTATCGCTCATATTGGAATTTAAATCAATATATATATTATTATCGATTCTACTCTCTGTGTTTATTATTTCAAATAATCGATGGTCCGACATTTGAAATAAAGTCATCAGCAAAATACGAATTCAAAAAAAAAAATAAATTATTTTCTCTAGATTTATGCGTGTTGATAAACAAATATCACCCGTTCTTTCTTTTTCTCTTTCATTGGTTCGTACTTGAATTAGTTCAAATTAATTCAATTTACAAAATTATTAAATTTATATTTTCTCTTTTCAAAAACACATACAAATCGTGAACTCAAAAAATAAAAATTTTTTTTTATTCAAATTTAAATTCTAATAATTTTCGGCTCAAATCAAAAAAGTTCACAAAACGATTCGACTCTAAATGAGGCCAATTTGCCTTTAAGTTTGTTGTTTTATTTGATGTCTTTAAATACCTGACATATACTCATGTCTACAGATTAGTGACAAGTAATATAAATTTTTTTTTTTTAAATTTTAATTTTTACTGTCGTAGCAATCTTAATTTGACGTTTAAAAACAAATACCTTTTGCAATCCTAATACAATTCATTATTAGCTTTTGGTTTAACTTTTAGCAGTATTTTCTTGAAAATCCCGTTCTTTTTTTGCATTTATAAAAATTTATAAGACATTTTATTTTCATTAATTCTATCTCCAGACCTATTAATAAGATTAAGGATAAAAAAAATATTTTCTGATTCTGTAAATTGTTCACAAGGATCTAATATTATTTTATTCTTCACTTTTTTAAGCTTCTTCAATAACATAAGCCCTAGTTTAAGTCATTTAAGTAACAAAAAGTTTTAAATATTATATACTTTATAATTTAAAAAATGTCTCGTTATCAAAAAACACAAAAAAAAAACAGTTTTATCTTCTAATTTTTAAGACAAATTTCTTGTGGAGCTTTCTTAAATTGTTCAAAAAATTATCCAAGAAAAAGTACCAGTAAAGCCTAAGAAAATACACTGCTAGCAACTAAACAACTAATGATTAATTGAAGAATCTAAACGAAATCTTGATTTTGATCTTGTTAATTTACAGACAAGTTAAAAGTTTTTGCTTATTTCGTCGATTTTTTTTAAAATCTTTCAACCATAAAACATTAATTTTACTATTAAAACTATTAAATTTTTTACGAAATTAACAGAGAATATTATAAGTTGTGTGAGGGGTAGTATAAAAGAACGAGGTACTCGTAGAGTAAGCGTTTTTACAAACCAGAAGAGATAAAATATTTATGGCAAGCTAAGCACTGCTGGTAGAGGAAGTCGTGATAAACTTGGAAAAAAAAATTTTTTTTGAGCAGTGTACGGGTTTGGGTACGCTACGGGTACAGTTACAACACTCTCTATGCGGTTAGTTTTGCATAAAATTTTACCCAAACAATCGTAAGTATTACATGTAATTATGAGCAAGCGTTTACGGTAAGCTTTTTATATTTAATTACTATCTATAAAAGAAAAAAGTGATTTTTACAGTAAGTTTTCTAGAAATAATTTGAAATTGAATTTTCAAAATTTTTTGAATCTAGAAAAATAATGTCGCTTTATTAAATGTTTAGTAAATAATATAGTCGATAGTGCCCCCTTCAAAAATGAATAGCTTGAGACCAAATTTTGCATAATTACGGAGAGTAACAGGTTTCGAAAACGCCGAAAAAAAAAAACTAGGACTTGGAGAACTGTAAATTTTTGGTAAAATTTTTAATTTTGTTTTTTGTATTAAACTATTTTGGTTGATTAAATGCCCTACAAAAATATTGTTTTTTACAATTTGATTTGTCCTTTTAGTATTCTTGTTGTAGGTCTTTTAGGTCAAAACTTTTAACCAAGCGGGTTTAATACAGAAAACCAATTGTTCATCAGTAAATTCATGAACATTCGGATCTCTATCTTTTCGTTTAAATTCTTTTGAATGTTCATTTTAATTCACAAGTTTTCAACAGGTTCATTTAAAGATTAAAATTTTTGATTTATTTTTTTTGTGGTGATTTTTAGAAAAAAAATAGACATTTATTAACAAAATGAATTTTCATGAACGATCGTCAATATTCATTTTTGAATTAAATCAATGGCTAAAATCAGAAATTGAAAAATTAGGTACATTTATAGGACCCGGAAATCAATCTCAGATTTAAAGCTTTATAAAAAAATCATGTTTATTTCTAGAAAGATCTATCGGCATTTTTTTTTACCGAAAAAAAGCTATGTTTGAAAAATTAGATTTACCCTGTCTAAAGTGTGCCAACTAAATTCTATTTAAATCATCGTAAGTAAGCAAATTTAAAGGTTTTTGACTAAGTAAAACAACATGATAAATCAAAAATCATGGGATATACCAGATAAACAACTCTCATAAATTAACAAAATATAAGTTTCAATGTTGTTTTTCTTCTTTTTTTTAGTAAAAATTTAAATTACTTTATCCTCATAATTTGGCATTGAACTTGGACTTATGACCACATTGTCTTGATAAGTAATACCCATTTCTTTTTTAAGTTTATTAAACTCGTCATCATGTTCCAAGTCATCGACATTAACGTGATGATATGTTAAGCCAACCTTTTCTCTAACTTCGCCTTCACTTACAGGTCGAGCATAATTACGATCAAATTGTGAGACCACTTCCGAGTCGTCCAACATTTGCCATGCTTTAAACATCTTTTTAATCGATCTAATTTAATACTAGAAAATAATAGAAAAACAAATTAGTCGTTTTTAAGTTAATAGAACTCTTTTAGGAAAAATAAATCTAAACAATTAATAAAAGTTATTTAACAAACGGTTTAAATAGTTAAAGACACAAGCTTAAATGTAAATTTAAACACATGTGTCTTTTGGGTGATTACTCAACTAATTTTTATCTTTTTATTTTTTTTTGAATAAATTGACACATTTTTTTTTAAAACTCAGTTAAATAAAAAATCAAAATTTTGTCAAAAGGTCTTGGCCACTAATTTAAATTGTTTGTTTGTTTTGTTGCTACTTAGTTAAATCAGCTTATTTTTTTAAAAATAATATAGCTTTCTATTTTTATAATAATTTCTTTGCTCTATTCAAAAGTTTGATAAAATATTTAATCAAAAATGAAAATAAAAGATAACAAGATTTTATTATTTTTAAGCAAGAAGTTGGTAAGGATTTTTAAGTGAATAATTTAACGAAACCGTTTTTTACAAAATTAAAATTGACAACAAAAAAATTTTAAACAGATTTTTTAAAATTTAATTATTCAAAAAATCGATTTAAATTTATTTGTAAACTTTTTTGTATTCAAAATTAAAATAGATGTTGTAAAATGTTTCAATTAGGTAATTATTATTTTAGTTTAAAACAACTTTAGACATGAATTTAACATTTTTTCGAGCTTATCTGATAGAGTCTCAGGTGGCTTTTTTTATTGCTTGTAACCACCCTCAATTTAAAGTATGATAATTTCTTATCATATTTCATTTAAATAAGAATTAGTAAAACTGAATTATTTCTTATTTGATTGCTAATTTTTATTTACTTGAAAAAAAAAAGCCAATGGTGAATGTTGTCAAGGCTTCAGCATAACAGAATTAGATGGATATATAAATTTATCTCAGTTAAAGTCAACTGGATACTTTAAGTAAGTTTATGATTAAGATTAAATTTATTTAATTTAAAAAGAATTGAAACGAACTTTGATTAGATAAGTTAAATCGGTACTGAAAGGATAAAACTTATTTGCTTTCAAATACATAAATAAATATATTACTAGTTTTACTAGATTTGAGCTACCATAGAAAACGCTAATATTAGTGCACGCGGATCGCATCCACTTTACCGTCAAATAAGAGGTTTTTAAGAGGTACCTTTATGACCACGGAGGAAAATAATATATTTTAGGATCTAAACATATCAATTTAATAGATTAAACCTTATTCCTCAAAAACTCAGCCAAAAATGACCCGAAAAATATTTTAAATTTAACGGATATGCGTTAAAATTATATCAGAAGAAAGCTAAGATCATGAGTAATATTTTTTTGTTTTCACAAAAAAATCAGTGAGGCGCAGCAACCTATTTTGGCGGTCCAGTGTCATACTATACCTATTTTGGATGTCATCCGCGTCCACCAAAACTTTGAAAAAAATAAAAATCTATTTAAAAAATCAGATGAATTTATTTAAATTCCTTAAAACGTTAGAATTAGAGCATACTTAAATGAAGTTAAAAACGCTCAGTAATTTTACGTGAGTTTCGGTTATTTTGGTTGATTTTTCATAAATTTAGGGTTAAAACTATGATTGATGCATCAATAAACAAATTATTTTTGAGAATTCTAAGTAAGTAGTGATCTTTCTTACCAAATTTCTTAGGCAGATTCTTAAAATAAAAAAAAAGAAACAACATAAAATTAAAATATTTTTTTTTAAAATTTATTAACAATTTATAAACATTTGCGGATTCTTTTGAAGACTTTACTTTTTTTTAAAAAAAAATTTTTAAATTTTCATAATTTAAAACTAAACTTAGATAACATCTTGCAAATGAAAGTTAAATTTTTATCAAATCAAACAAAGAAAAAATTAATTTATTTGAAATAAAAAAAAAAAATTATTTTAAGACACTTCAAGTCAAATCAAATTCGGCCAGAAAATCCTTAGTAAAGGTATAATTTAGTCAAATTTCGTCTTTTATTTAAATTTTCTTTTTTTAAAACAACTTCCAAATATACCTAGCTTTTTATGACCTACCACTAAAGATAAAAAGCCTTTTTTTTTTCTTTTACCTTGATAAAATAAAAAAGTTGCTTATCTTTTTACAATTCTAATGGTTGTATTTAAATTTTTTTTAAATTCTAATTTAGATAGATTTTAAATTAGGAAAATATTAGATAATTTTTTAGGGAGATGGGAAACTGTCTAACAAAAAAGCCCGAAACGGCTTACATAAAAAAGCACTTAGATTCTGATTCTAATCATCAACGTCTTCCATTACACTCACGTCGCAACACTCAAAGTAATATAATCCAGGATATAACTCGACACGTTAATCAACCTTATATAACTTCGGATGATTGCTCTTCTAGTATAACTCGCTCTACCGGAGCATCTATAATTTCGACAACTAGTGAACAATCGACTAGAAATAAATCTAATTCATATATTGCTTTATTTGATTATGAGCCAAGGACTAATCAAGATTTAGAATTAAAAAAAGGTGACATCATATATGTGGCTAGACAGCAGCAAAATGGATGGTGGCTAGTAAGATCGAGTCTGAATCCTTCTAGAACAGGTTTTGTTCCTTCCAAATATATTGCTTCTTTAGATAGCTTAGAATCTAAACCTTGGTATTTTGGTCATACTAAGCGAATGGAAGCAGAAAAATTGCTAATGCATCCTAATAATCATCAAGGCGCTTTTCTAATTCGTGAAAGCGAAGGAAACAATCATGCTTATTCATTGTCCATCCGGGACGGAGACATCGTTAAGCATTATAGAATTCGTAAAGATCAGGAACAACGTTATTTTATATCAAGTCGTGCAATTTTTAAAAATTTACTAGAACTTGTAGCTTATTATAGTCAAAAAGCCAATGGTTTATGTACAGAATTAGGACTTCCATGTATTAAAGAAAAACCTGTTACGGAAGGCCTGACTCATTCTTATAATGAAAGTTTTGAAATTGATAGAAATTTATTTAGATTGGATCGTAAAATAGGCCAAGGTCAATTTGGTGATGTTTGGATAGCCGAATTTAAAGTAACTAAAATGAAAGTAGCGATCAAAACATTAAAAGAAGGAATGAATCCGAGAGAATTTAAAGCTGAAGCTGAGTTAATGAGACGAATAACACATCCGAAATTAATTCAATTATACGGTTTATGCACTACTGAGGAGCCTATTTTCATTATTACAGAATTAATGATCAATGGTAGTTTATTAGATTATTTACAAACTCCAGTAGGTAAGAGACTGTCTTTTGACACATTAATTTATATTGCTGCTCAAATAGCCGATGGTATGGCTTATTTGGAGTCGGAGAATTTTATACATAGAGACCTGGCTGCAAGAAATGTCTTAGTTGGTGAAAACAACGAGGTCAAAGTTGCTGATTTCGGTCTCGCTCGAGTTGTTAAAGATGCTAATATTTACGCTGCTAAGGAAGGAACTAAATTTCCCATTAAATGGACCGCCCCCGAAGCAGCAATTTTTAATAAATTTAGTATAAAATCAGACGTTTGGTCATTTGGTATTGTTTTGACCGAAATAGTCACCCGCGGTAGAACCCCTTACCCAAGTATGACTAATCAAGAAGTCTTACAACAAGTTTCAAGAAAATATCGAATGCCAAAACCATCAGAATGTGAAGATAAATTGTATCAAATAATGCTATGTTGTTGGAAAGAAAAATCTGAAGAAAGGCCTACTTTTGAATATTTAAAAAATAAATTGGAAAATTATTTTGATGAGGATGACAAGCAGTATAGAGACACAAATCAACCGAACCATGGTATGAGATAAAAGTATAAAACAAATAAGATTTTTTACGAATCTCGACTAAAATGGGTGAACATAAGTTTAATTTAAAAAAAATTAGAACCGGTAGTTTTTTTTGTCTATTTATTCTAAGAGATTATTAAGAGCCGGTTATTAATTTAATGGTATTATTATTTTGTTAATTTTTTGTTAATAAGGGAAGCTAGTCTTTTTTTGTTTAATATAAAGGAATGAGAATATGTACCGATTTGGTAAAAAAAAAAATGATACGTTGATTAGGAAATTTTTATTATGATTTTTTTCAGATTCAAACCGAATAATGTAAATAATTTTTAATATTTTTTAACTATTCAAGGATATAATTATGTGAGTTATACATTAGGGTTTAAAGATTTTTTTTTTTTGATTGAGACGTCAAAAAAAATTAGGCTTTAAAATTTTGTTTGACTAATTTTTAAAATTTGAGAAAATTTTTTACAGCATTTTTTTTTTTATAAATTTTTGACGTACATGTTTTTTTTTTCTTTCGTTCAAAGAAATTTGAACTATTTTTTAAAACTATGACAATATTTTTAATAAAATTATACTTTGGATTTTTTTAATTTTTTAGGAAAAATGAAATGATAAATTTAAATTATAAGGGTCCTTCGGTAAAATCTAAAAATTAATTTGAATTGATTGTAAATGTTAAAAGTTATTTAAAAAAATTTTTGTCAAAATTTGGATTAATTCTTGGTCTACTTAGATTGGTTCTTGGTCGCAGTTTAAACTACTACTTTCATTTTTTTTTTATCGAATCAATTCATAAATAAGACTCTTTTTAAATTAAATAATTGCTTTGAATTTTTTGGACTTTTTATCGACAAAAGTGAAAAAAAAAATTAATAACGCTTTATTTTAAAAATGAAATGGAATGAGATTAAATACAAAAATTTAAGGTAAAACAATGCTTTATTGCCTACACTTGATCAGAATAATACTGTTTAATATTACTTGAAATAGGATGTTGTAAAACACTTATTTCTTTTGCTGATTGACTTTGACTATCTTCATAAAATTCTAAATTATTTTGAGCATACATGACACTGTGCTTCAATTGGCCAGTAGTTCCATTCTCAAACTCAGTATAATTCTCATTTTTAGCAAAATATTTCTTAGGCTTTTTTTTGCTTTCTTTCTTAAACTCTTTGCATTGATTAAATACATCAAGTATATAAAATGGCATAAATATACAATATAATAATATAATTATTAAGCATATGACTCCTAAGAAAAACATAATATAATTTAAAGACTTAACTTGATCATTGAAACAATTTGGAAAATAGGAACACAATACGGTATATTCCGATATTGCTATTATATTGACAACTAAATATGCTCCTATGGCAACTAGGATGCCAAATAAATGCATCAAATAAGTAATTATGAAAAGCCAATAGCTTCTTATCGGAACTTGAAAAAAAAAATTAAGTTAAACATAATTTGTTGATTAGTTTTATGAAATTACTTAATAAAAGAGTAAGTAAGGCTGTTATTAATAAGTAAACTCCACCCCATATACCAGCTCCAACCCACCATAATGCCCCATTTGTTGCCATTAATGCTATTTGTAATCCAATTTGAATAATACTGTTTAGTAATAAGCTCAAACCAATTGTTTTTACGAAAACAAATGGAAAGCATTTATTTAATTGTTCGTTTAGACGATTTTTTTGCAAACATGACCACGACATACTTCTTTGTTTATAAGTGACATCATTTTCATATATTATATTATGTTTTGTAAGAATATATGGTTGGCCTAATCGACCATATGGTGGAATTTGATGATGATATGGCGGAGTCGCTTCTAAATCAATTTTTTCCGTCATTTACTTAATCTTTTATCTAAAATCTTTTATCTAAATTTTATATTAAATTTACTAACTTTGTTTTGATTTTATTGATAAATAATGATAAACTCGTAATAAATTAATACAATGAATATTTAAAAAAAGCTTACAAGTTTAACTAAAACCTCTTTTAATGAGTTTAATTCACAATTTATAAAGGAATGATTTAAAAATAAAATGACGGTATCCTTAGAAAAGCACAGCCTCTATTTTTTTTAAAAAGCACGTCGGGCGAATTTTCAATTTGGGACTTTTCTATCAATTTTTTACGTTAACTATTTCAGGACACGGCGATTTTAAAAATCGAAAAAAAACTTGGATAAAATATTTTATACAAAAAAAAATTAATTTTTTTGAAAAATCGATAAAAAACCTCAATGCACTTTTTGTTTATGATTCAACACCCAATTTTTTAATTCGGATTCTTTTAGAAAATTAAAGTTCTACAAGATTCCTTCTTAAGTTTTTCGGTTCATTATTTTGAAAAATTTGAAAAACAAGTTTTTTTGGAAAGAAAAGGCACAAAAAGTGTAATTTCGATTATATCAATTATTAGATTAAATGTCTGACATGTTTTTTTTAGTGCTGAATCTAAATCTGAGATCGGGAATTTTATCTGATTTTATTTATTTCGTGCAAAACTACAATTTAATCAAAATTTGCTTTTAAATCGATATAGTTTTTGCAAGATAAACAAAAAAAGCAAATGGAGGGTGATTCTGGAAGCTCTCAACGAGATGAATCAGAATATGGCATCGGTATTCGAAAATTTTTCTGTAAAAGTCTGGTAATATATTAGTGGGCCAAGGAGTAGACTTTGGTTAAAATGAACCAAAAATTTGATATCTACCTGAAAAATTATCTAATTAGGCTTTCAAAAAAATATTTACAATCCTAAAAACAGTTTCGAAAAATAGGATACAAAAAGGAAATGGTTATTTTAGATATTATGTAAAAAGCCTTTCAAACGTAGTAACTCATGGCTGACTTGTATAATTTAAATGCTAAAAATAATACTGAAAATAGAAAGAATTTGCTTTGCGAAAAAGATTTTATCATATGTAACTAAATAAATAAATAAATAGTCTTTGCTTGTCAGTATGACATTCTCTTAAATGTTTAAGGGTTAAAGGCATAACGCTAAAAAAATTCTTATGACCGCAATTTAATGTCTTGTTAGCTCATCATGAAAAAAAACTAACGCAATATCTGAGCAACGAGAAAAAAAAATCAAAAAATTCAATTATAAAATAAATCCATCAAATATTAAATATAAGAGCACCTTCAGCATCATTAGACCTGTTACATTTCTGCTTGTTGATAGATTCAGTATTGTTTTTAAGGTCAATGAAAGAAAATAGATGAGCGAAAACCTTTTTCTTTAAGTAATATTTACAGATACAAGTTTTTAAATAAAAATTTAAATTATATAGTAATCGTAATCAAGAATATGCTGCGCTGAAAATTAATTTTTTTTAAAGAAAATAAGTTGCTTTTTTCAAGCATTTGCGTTAGTTTTTTCTTTTGATGTGCTATTGAGATTTTTTGTTGCTTTTATGAGATTTAAAAATTGCGCTATCTAGTGACACCTTTAAAGAAAGTTTAATAATAAAGTATCCCTGCGTATCTTACTTTTTTTTTAAAGCATTCAATTTTTAGTAGTTACTAGATACTTTTTTGAAAACTAAAAATCAAAATTTTAAATTTATTTACATTTGAATAATATTTTGCTTTTTGATGCTAGACAGATATCCTAAAAGTGAACGAATCCCATTATTTAACTAGATAGTGTTAAAAATTAAAATTGAAAATTTATAAAATTTCAAAATCTTTACAAAAAAAAGTTTAAAAAGATTAGTAAGTGTTTAAAAACAATTTTTAAAAAAATTGGGTAAGATGAAAAATGTAGCATAAAAAATGAATGAGTGAATGAACGTTTTTTTTTCTATTTTCAAGTCAGGTAAGTTAAGTTGATTACAAGAATATTACATAATAATTTGGAATTTAAATTTCAAAGTTGTTAAAAAAATTAATGTTTTCTACCTCTTTTTTTTATGTTGTTAGGAAAAATTAGAATTTTATTTTCTTACTAAGAAAAAGCTATATATTTTTATTCGTTTTATCATTTACTGGAATTAAAAAAAAAAACAGTTAGTTTGAGATTACATAATATTACTTAGTTTTTTTTTTCATTAAAAAATTGAATTCAAATTTTTACTTTAAATTTTTAAAATATTAAATAATATCTTAGTTTTAGATAATATTCACAAAAAATAAAAAATAATGAGGAAACATTATTAATAAAAATATTGATTTTTTACGTAAGCTGTATTTGAGATTTGTTTATTCATGAAGTAATCTATAGCTCCGAAAAAAACGGAAATTTATGCAGTACAATTCTACGAATTTAAACCAAATAAATCTAATTTATCAAAATTAAAACTTCAAAAAAAAAATATACTTAAACGATTAATTTTTAATATAACAATTTCTCCAGGAACCTTGAACAAAATGAAAGGTTATTTAAGTCAAAATTTATAGAAAATAAAATTTTTGGCAAAGCAAAAAACTAAAACCGATTTGTAAAAATTATTTTAGTTCTTCCAAGATTTTTAATATTACATAATATCACTAGATTTTAAGGGCTTTGTTGATTGACTAATTAAATAAGGGTATTCAATATAAATTCGTTTTTTTCTTAACGCAAATATTTTATAAATATTTAAAAAAAGAAAACTTTCTAAATACACTAAAAATCGGCTAAAAGAGTGGTTAGTTGATAAATATTAATATGAACTTTTCAAGTAATTCAATATTTTTGAATATGAAAAAGGTACAAAAATATTAAAATTCAACATCACAAAGATATTTTAAAACTTATAAAAAGCATCATAACAGAACTATATTAGTTTACCATTCAGAAATTGTCATTCAAACTTAGGATTAACATCAATATATCCCGTTTCAGTAATTATTTATTATGCCAAAATGGTGTATCAATGAAACCATAATTATTACACCTTAAACAATTATAAAAAAAATTTTGAACGATATCAAGTGAAAAATTAAATATTAAAATTTAAAAATTAATATTCTTTTTCAGAGTCGTCGATAACCCAGAAAAAGTTAAAATAAATATTGAAAATTCTTTTCTTTTCCTCTTACAGAGGAGTCTAGAAGATTGCTTGCGGGATGAGTTTATTTTGCAATCCGATGCCAAGGTAAAATAATGGAAAAACGATGTCTCTTTTGTTTTGAATTTTAAATTTTCAAGGAGTTTGTATTTTTGCTCTAATGCTTTTTAATTTTTCAAATTTTTTTAGTTAAATATAAATTCAGTTCAAATAAGCCAAAGTTTCTTGGCTATGAACAGATAAAAGTTAACAAATTACAAATAAAGTGAATTGGCAAAATTTATCTGAAGTATAATAAACGATTTTAAATATTTGTAGTGCTGCTATGATACGATGAGTTTGACGTATTTAACAAAATATAAAAATTTAGCTTTAAATATCGATATTTATCCTAATTTAATTACCTTGGCGACGTCAATTGGCGTCAGGTGACAAATGCATGTACACAGTAGGTAAAAATTAAGTAAAAAATTATCTGTATCGATTTTACTCAAGATTACTTTTTTGGATTTTTTGTAAAATATGGTAAATTTAACTAATTATTTCGTTTAATTAGAACTCGAAAAGCCCGGAATTCATGAGAGTTAGTTATAACTTTTTTTTTTTATAGGACTGAAAAATTCAAGATTTTAAGTATTTTGATATAAGCAAACTTCATATTGTGCTTATTTGATTGATTCGAATGTAAAATTTTCAACTAAAAATTATCCATAAATTTAAAATTTTTTAAGAATATCTGGAAATAACTGGCATTGTTGAATGTTTGTTAAAATGTGTAATTTAAAAAAAATATAGTTTCTTAAAGTTATAAAACGAGTTTTTAAGCTTTCGGTTTACTTCACTATCAATAATATTTTTCAAATTAAAAATGCGCTTTTTGAACTAAAATTAAAATTTTAAAAAACATTCCTCCTCCCAAAAATACTAAATAACTTGCATAAAATTTTTTGACTTTCTTTTCATAAAGAATTTTCTAGACAGTTATCAATTGATTTACTCGTTCAAAATTATGAATCTACTTTTGAGAAAGAACAAAATGGTTCGACTTTTAGAGAAAAAAAAATTCAATTTTTTTATTTAAATTTTTTTATTCTGATAAAAAATAAATACAAAATCGTACGATTTTAATTTTTATATTTAAATCCATTAATTTTTTTTTTGAATTTTTAATAATTATAAAAATTATTTTTAAAAAAATGGACAATTTAGATAAAGTCATTAATACTGCTAAACAATTCGTTTGGAGAACTCAAAAAGACTCATGTTATTGGTTATATCCACCGTATTTGGGCTCTTTTTTTATCAGTCAATATTATTTGGTACTAAGTTTTTTGGATAGACTAGATCAGTCTAAATTAGATGTTAAAAAGTTGTCTCAAGTTTTATTTAATGCTCAACGAGACGATGGTGGATGGTATCAAGTCCCTGATCCAAATAATCCAACTAGTCATCTAGATGCGACTATATTTAATTATTGGTTTTTAAAAGCATCAAAAATTTGCGATTTAAATTCAGATGTTTTAAAAAAAGCTCGACAGTTTATCATAAAACAAGGTGGATTGCAGTCAGCGTCTCACATGACTAAAATTTGGTTATGTATATTTGGTCAATATGAATGGTCCGAACTAGCTAATATCCCATTATTTGTTTTTCGCGATGATTATTTATACAAATATTCATTTGTTCAAAATTGGGTTGCCCAATGGGTCTATCCGCATATTTTACCAATAGCTTATTTAAGACATTTTAATTATCAAAAATTTTTAGGAGATAATTTTAGTTTAAGTGAATTAAATGGTCCTAATTCGACACCAATCAAAGATTATACTAAAGAAACCAAAAATTATGACTGGTCTATAAAAAATTTAATTGAAAAAATTCATTTAATGCGCCGACCTAAAGGTACGTATGGCGCCTATTCAGTTTCAACCTTGTTTTGTTTAATAGCTTTTCAAGATTATCAAAAATTAGATGATAAAATAACCAAGAACTTATTTAAAGAGTCAATTGATTTTATTGATGAATTATATTTAGAAAGTGATTCCAGTTCTTATTTGGGGGTACTCGATGATGGTCGTTGGTGGGACACTTTATTGATAATTTTAGGTCTTTTAGAATGCGATGAAAATCCAGAAAAACTCACAAAATCAGTAGAGCATTTTCTAAAAAATGCAGTGCAACAAAATGGTGGTATACCATACGGTCTTGATTTTGAATATGCACCAGATACTGATGACACTGGAGTCATGGCATTAATATTAGCAAAATTCTTTCAAAAAAAATTTCCGAATGAAATTAAAAAAGCAAACGATTGGTTGATATCAATGCAAAATTCAGACGGAGGTTATGGCGCCTTTGCCAAAGGAAATTACGACTATTATTTAATTAGAGTTTTCGCAGGAAAATTTCAAAATAGTGCTGAGATTTTTGATGCTAGTTCAGTCGATGTAACAGCGCATATTTTGGAAGGCTGGGCTGAGTCTGGTTACACTCTAAAAGATAAGCACGTTCAAATGGCTATTCAATATATAAAAAATCAACAGACTAGTTTTGGAGCTTGGGAAGGTAGATGGGGAGTAAATTATATTTATGCAGTAGGTAGTGTGGTCTCATCTGTCGCTAGAATCAAAGGCATTAATTTAAATGAGGAAAAATGGCTCTTAAATAGTATAGATTGGTTGATTAGCTGTCAAAATCAAGACGGTGGTTTTGGTGAATCAACACAGTCTTATGTAAATTCAGAATGGATTGGTCGAGGTCAATCAACAGCGTCTCAAACAGCCTGGGCAATTTTAGCATTATTAGAAGCAGAGAGACATAATTACTCGACTAAAGGTAGTTTAGAAAAAGCAGTTGATTATTTATTAAAAATTTTCTCATGGAATGATGAGAGATGGTTTGACATAAGTAGTGTAGGTACTGGACATAGAAGACTTTTATACATGCAATATCCAGTTTATTCAATAGCATGGCCTTTAATAGCTCTTGGAAGATACATAAATTTGATAAGGGATAAAAAGTCAACTAATTAAAATTTTTTATTATAAAATTTTTTAAAATTTTTTTAATGAGATTGTTAAGTATTATTTTTTATAAGATATAAAATTTTTACCTATTGAAAAATTTGTTAAATAAAACTTTTTGGATTTTGAAACCTATACTTTTAAAAACTATTTTGATTTTTGAGCTTGAAATTTTCTACGGTAATTCGACTTAAAATTCGTCTCAAGAAATGAAAAAATCGCTTTTAACTATAAAGAATTTTGAAGAACTTCAGGACCCTCTAGACAAAAAATTTTATTTTTTACCCACCCTGATATAGGGAGATTACGAATATCCTATCGAAAATAGTCAATTCACATAGTGATGTAGTTTTGCATGACACGAACCTTAAATCGGTATTTTTTTGTCAATATGTCTATTCTTCGCATATGATTAATTAATTGAATTAATTAATTTATTTTATTTATTTAAACAATTAGTGACCACTAGCTCAACCCATCATTAAAAAGGTGACGCTGTCTACTTTTTTTAAAGTTTATTTTTATTTTTTTGTTTTGTTTATGACAATTTAAGAATTAAAAAAAATAAAAAGTTAGAAAAGAAGAAAAAATTGAATTTTATAAAAATAAAACTAATAAAAAGAAAACAGTAATCTTTATTTAAAATTAACTTTGAGCAAATTGAATATCAGTTCTCATTAACCATTGGTACTTTTAAATATTTTATGGAGCTGAGCCAAAATTGTGTTATCTTTCATTTTGACCTGTAGTTATACTTCCTTTGTGTATTTATATAGTACTTGCATTTGTCTAAAAAGTTTATTTCGATTGATACCCGATTTAATCCAATATCTAAACTATAGAATTAATGAAGCTCATCTCATTAGATTAAGTGTATATTTATTTCTCAGTCGCTCGACAATGCTAATTTGAGAATATTTCATTTTTGTTTCGAAGTCCATCATACGGTTGACTAACCTCAGGTTCGTACTTCTGCAGTATTTAGATATATCATAAATACTTTTTAATATATTGTCTTCAAACCTCCTAATTTCATTCATAATATTTTTTGTCAAATGGACCGTTTCCATTCCATAGTACAACACAGGCATAATGTAGCTCTTGTACAAAAACCCTTTCAGAAATGGGTTAGTTTTTTCGCTTATGATATCTGCACTCTTGAGTTTAGCTAATACACTTTGGGTAACCATAAATAATGTGACTTTAAATATGAAAAGTAAAGAACAAAGTGTTAAATTACGCAATTTTAAAGCGACTTTAATAAATTCGGCACTAAATATTTTATTCAAGTCTTTTGATTTATTAGTGGTCGATTTATACGTGTTTTTACAAAAAAAATTCAGAAACTGTCAATTCATAGTTCGACGTTTTCTTTTTTATAATTTGTTATAAATACAGTGTATCCCCGATTTTATGAACCTCGGTTGTCAAGCAAAATTTAGTTCACAAAATTGAGACTTCATAAAATCGGGTACTTTATTACATACATTTACATAAGAGAGAGTTCAAAAGGCTGGGTTATTTTTACTTCATAAATTCGAAGATACATAAAATCGGAGTTCATAAAATCGGGGATACACTGTATAATTTAGAAATGCTTATTAATCATATGGCAAAATTATTTTTTACTTTAACTCTTTTGGCGAATTTTTTCTTTTATTGATTCAAATTTTAAAAAAATTTTCCAAAAAAGCCCGTCTAAAGATTCCTCAAAAATAGCAAAAAATCAATATTAATTAGATATATTTCAATTTTTTTAAATAATAAGAAAAATCTTTTTTTTTTGATATTTTAGCTATTTAAGATTTTTGGTGTCAAGGTATTTGTATTATGTGTGTTGTTTATAAGAAAAAATTTAAACGTTTTGTAGCATGAGGCTTTTTTTAAAAATTCATATGCTTACTAGTTTTCAAAATTTTAATAAAATTTTCTAAAAAATCTTTCTTTTTTATAATTTGTTTTTATAAAATTTTTATAAAAATAAAAAATTTTCATACTGTTAAACGTTGTTTATAAAGAAAGAAAATTCTTAAACCTTAGATATCTTAGTTCTTAGCTGTTTTCTAAGAATCCATAGCCTTATAAGTTGGGAACATCTAAAACATGGAACATCTAATTACGAATGAGGTCTAAGTATTCTAAGAACGAATGAGGTCATTTAACCATATAATGTCTCTCCTTAAATATTTAATTTCAAAAAAGAAGGAACCAATAAAATAATTATTTAATTTATAATTCATTTTTGCACAATTTTTCAATTGAATTATGAATTTCTGTTACAATTTTGTGAAGTGCCCCAAGTTATTACAGTGTATCACCGATTTTATGTATCTCCGAATTTATGAAGTAAAAATAACTCAACCTTTTGAACTCAATCTTATGTAAATGTATGTAATAAAGTACCCGATTTTATGAAGTCTCAATTTTGTGAACTAAATTTTGCTTGACAACCGGAGTTTCAAAAATTTTTTGAATAAAAGTTTAAATATATCTAGCGAATAAGGTTTCAATTTTTTTCCATCTAAATTGGAAAACTATTTTGTTTTGAAGTATTTTTTAAAAGAGAATCTTATTTTTGTCATTTTTCATTAAAAATGGGTGTTACTAAAACACGGACCAACAATTTTTAGAAAAACACGGACCGGTCCCAGCAAGCCTTTTAACACTTCTGTCAAATTCTGACCACCATTATTTTGTTCAAAATTTTACGAGCTTTCACGCAAGACTATTATCTAAGCGATCGGATGCTTTCTTCGTCCTCCATCCTCATCCAAAAAGTTGAAAAAAAAAAAGGTTTTACGGACCTATACTTTCGTATGTTTTTGATTGCTGTATTGGGAAAAGAAACAAGCTCCTTGAATAAAATTGGTTCGAAAGTCGATTCAGATGTCGCGAATTTTATCTTAAAACTCAAGCCACTGTAATTTCTAACTACTTTAGAAATATTTCATTTTTTTCAAAAAAGATGTTGCCGCCTGGTTTTTCTATGAA
>NTPY01000817.1:494839-548885 GCA_002922825.1 Brachionus calyciflorus | reverse complement strand
GAATCCATGAAAAAGTTTACAAGTAAAAAAAACTACGTTATTTTTCATGCATTTTTATGCAAGAAAACAAAATTTTACCGACCCATGCTACTTTTTGTGATTTAAAATTAAATAGAAGAATTAAATCAAAAAAGCCTCTCGATAGAAAGTTTCTAAATTTAATTCTCTACAATTTCATATATTGAACATAAATTCTTACGTAGACCATTCTCTGTAACATTAACGCTGAACTAATGCAACTTTTAAAATCCAAATTTTTCCATAATTGCCGAATTTGTAAATCAAAAATCTCAAAAATTTGTGTCGTAGGACAATTTTATGTGCTGAATTCAAAAATCAAAACTAAAATTCTATTTATCTTATACTAAACAAAATATAACATATTAATTGAAAAAATAGTGCCTTAAGTTCGATTAAGATAACTTAGTCAAATCAAAATTTTTTATTTATATTTTTCTTGCATAAAAATGCATGAAAAATAACGTAGTTAACATAGTTTTTTTTACTTGTATACTTTTTCATGGATTCGACTTTATTGTGTATCGACTATTAAATGTTTTACTCTATATATTGTAAACAGGAACATCTGAGGCAAACTGAAAAAAATTTCAATTATCAATGCATCGAACTAATTTTAAGGAGAAATTTTTTGACTAGCTCAATTAGCTGAGGTAAGTTTGAATTCATTTTTTTTAACTTTAAAAATTTCAAATCGACTGATTTTTTTGGTGATGAATCAAAACTAAATTTTCTTGATAAATCTTGAATGGAAATAGAAGTTCTCTAAAATGATAAATTATGCAACAAAAGAAAATTTAATTTCAATTCGGCAAAATACTTACAGAGTGCACTATATTGAAAGGATTGAAACTCAACTGCGCACAATTTTTGCAGAGCTTCAATTAAAATTTAGCATAATTTTTGAATAATTTAGCATTTTGCTAAACCTAAAAATCTATTTCTATGGATCCTTGAAAAAAGCGCAACCTCGGGTTCGGTTTCCGCATTTTCAATATTTTCAAACTTTTAAGATGGAATATGAAAGAACGTCAAAAAGCTTCAAAATGATACCTTTGCTAATTTTAAAAATAATTTTTTTGATAACTATTACCGTAAACCTTTGCCTACTACTCTTAGAAATAAGGTTGAATCTTGGGTTAACTCTATATGGAAAACTTCCCATCGATACCATGTTATAACAATTTTTTTAATTTTTTTTAGAAGATATGTCAATTTGAACCTTTTTTCCAATAGTAAAGCCAAACATTGGACTTTTTTCTAATATTAAATTAAGTTTAATTCCAATTTAAATTAAAAAAATTGGAGAGTTAACTTCAAAAAGATTTAATCTAAAATTTTAACTTTTTTCCAATTTTTAAAGTTAAGTCTAAGAGTAAAAATTAAAAAAAATCCGGTTTTAAAGATATAAATTCTTAAAAAAAAAACTTCTCAGTGATAATTTTATTTTTTTCTATGATAATTTTCCCAATTTCTTCACGTGCAGGCCTCTTTCGTCCTCTCTTCCACTCGTTCTCTCTTATTTTCCGCTTCAAGATAATCTTTTTTCATTGATTTTGGGTATGGTCCTGTTTGTCTAATTATGCCGCATAATTAGAAATTTTTCTAGTTTTATTTTTCTAGGTTATTTTGAAAAGGAAAACTTCGACTCAATCATTTGATGCAAGAAAAGCAATATACTTTTTTTTCAATTTTTTTTTGGGAACGAGAAAGTCCTCATCGTCGGTAAAAATCATTTTTGTATTTCAAAATAAGTCAAAGGTTAAAAAAATTAAAAATTTTGGGTCTTGTAAACAATGTGACCAATGGTCATAAAATTCTATGACCAGGTAAAATTATGACCAATTAAAAAATAACTGGTCACGAAAAAATTTACCTGATCATAAATTAATGAACAATTAAATTATAAATCATTAATATTAATCTTAATGAAAAAAAATAAATTTACTTAATCAATTAGATTAATATTGTTTCAATCATAATTTTATTTGATTTCTTAATTTAATTTTCCGTCGTACATCTTATTCATTATACTTATCTTATTTATTTTATTTCTCCTAAAGAGGAGGTTAATTTTATATCAATAAATAAATAAATTATACATGCTCCCCAAACTCAGTTCGATAGTTTTTTACTGTTTGACTTTCAGAGTTTTAGTTATCCCCTATATTTCCTGATACCTTACATTAAAATTTTTAAATGTGAACTTCGAAGAAAAATTTTTTAAGTGGATAAGAGAATACTTTCTTGTCAGCAGTCACTCACTGTTAATTTTAATACGGAATTTCTTACGCGAAAATGTATAAAAAAACAATGTAAATTAGCTGAAATGGTAATTTTAAATTTTACCTCATATATTCAAAGGATTTCCTTATTACGCGTTAAAATTTACAGTGTATGTCCGAATAAAATTGCGCTCAATAACTTTATTTTAAAAATGAATTATATTAAATCTTGAACTTAATTTTATTATAGATGATTTAATTTTTGATTGGTCAGAAAAAAATAATACTGTTCACATTTTTATGACCAATTAAAAATAAAAAATTTACCTGGTCATAATTTTACCTGGTCATAGAATTTTATGATCATTGGTCACATTGTTTACAAGACCCAAAATTTTTTGAAACAACCAAGAAAAAAGACAATATTTTTTCTTTAAAACCGGATTTTTTTTAATTTTTACTCTTAGACTTAACTTTAAAAATTGGAAAAAAGTTAAAATTTTAGATTAAATCTTTTTGAAGTTAACTCTCCAATTTTTTTAATTTAAATTGGAATTAAACTTAATTTAATATTAGAAAAAAGTCCAATGTTTGGCTTTACTATTGGAAAAAAGGTTCAAATTGACATATCTTCTAAAAAAAATTAAAAAAATTGTTATAACATGGTATCGATGGGAAGTTTTCCATATAGAGTTAACCCAAGATTCAACCTTATTTTAAGAGTAGTAGGCAAAGGTTTACGGTAGAAAAGCGCGCCCCAATATTTTCCAGCGCACCCTCACGTTTTTTGTAAAATATCTATCAACTTGCGTGATGCTAAATTAAAAAAGAGAAAAGTTTCTTAACATATAAGCACTACTCGGATATATATCGAGTATAAACTTGCGCAATCGCCTTAGCTGTGTGATGATTCATTTCGAATAAAGCCAAACCACTCGAAATAGCCAATACTTACTTTAGAAAAGAAATTTTCGATTTTATTTTAATTTTATCGTATTTCTAAATAGTAAATTTATTTTATTAAGTCTTACCTGACAAATTCTAATATCCAAACAAGTACAAAATAAGATGATTATATCCTTAAGGCTTAATCTAACATTTTCTTCTATAAGGTCTAAGCATTTTCCTTCGAGTAAATGTGGATAATTAATGTTAATAAACGATTGATTTTGAATGAATAATTTAATATTTTCTCTATGAATACAAGAGGCATTTAAATTTGAAATACAATCAATTGATTTTATGCTTGGAACACTTATAAAATTCTTATCGATCTTCTTTGGTAATAAAACAATGGCACTAAGTGTTTCTTCAGTCACTTCTTCAACTAAGTCGTCAACTTGTTTAAACATTCCTAAATTTTGAAATATGCTTGTCATATCATCACTTGATAAATCTTCTAAAGAAGACCATATATATCTTGGATTATAAGTAAAATCACACGTCAAATAATTTTTAACAATAAAAGTAGTCTGAGCATAATAAAATCTAGGCATTTCTTCTTTCTGCTCCTGGCTAAAAATATCAAATGAAACTGATTCAAGATAATTATTGGTTTTGAAATATAGGTTCCAATTAAAAATCGAATCTTGTAAATACTTTGAATGAACTAAATCAAAGACTTTAAATTCTACTCTGTCATTATATTCACTCATGTCCATTTTTTGTTTTATTTCTGTATAAAAATAATTCCAATAGCCACATGGATGAATTAAATTAGAACATGGTTCAATTGAATAAATTTCATCTAACCCTGGTATTTTATATTTTAATTGACCATTTTCATCAACGTTTTCAACAATCGCTAAAGTTATGTAGCTTTTAATTATATTATCATTAGTGTTAAGTTCATTTTCATCAATTACTCTTTCTATTTCAAAAAACATGCCGCTTTTAAAGCTATAGGTATTTCCAAAGCGTGACTTAGTAAAAATAGTTAAAATTAAAAAAAATACTTTTTTTTTAATTAGTTAAAATTACTTTGAATTTTATGCTATTCAAATCAAAAAATATGCCACCTTTTTCACCTTTATGAATTTCTAAATGTGGTATAATAAAGCTCCTCGAAGGTTCATCTACCAAATAACTTCCAATAAGTTCATTGTTGAAATAAAATAATATAGTTTGTGAATTTCCCTTTAAAAATTTTAATTTTTTTAAAAAAATTTAAAAAAAACCATTTACATTCAAGTTTTCGATATTTATCTGGCTTTAGCAATGTAGAATTAATTAAGAAATTGACAAATGTCGAAGTATTTGGTAAAAAGCCTTATTTTTAGAAACTTTAGTAATCTATATCTTGGTTATTGAAAATCAAATAGTTCAAAATAAAAACCGAATTATTTAAAGCATGCTTAACTCAATAATCTAAAATTTTTTCGAAATGTTTTTATCAGAATAGAAATAAGTTATTAATATGCTTTTAATTTATATCTTAATTCAACGTTATCAATCGGATTTTGATTACTTAATTCTCCCGAATCATTGTTAAGATCAGAGTCGTTTTCTGTTAATGTAGAAGTACTCTCTGAATTTACATTACGGGTTTCAATCTTTTTATTTTCACTAATGTCTTGATCATAAATATTTTTAAATGATAATTTTTAACTTTTGGTGAAATTTTATGTGAACAAATTAGACTTTAGATGAACAAATTTAACTAGTGTTGGAAATTTTTTTTTTGAGTCGATTCGAAACTCATTAAAATTAAGCAAAAAACTGAAAATGTGATTTTTTTTTGTTTTTTTATGTGATTTTACACTTTTTTATGAACAAAAAGATGAATTTTTGAATTATTTGCCCGAATTTGCGTATAGAATATAATTTGAGTCGACTCATCGTTTTGAAAAGTCGAGTCGACTTCAAACACTAAATTTAACTCTAGATAAACATTTCAGCTCATCTAAACGTGAAGGAAATTTTAGGGGAACACATTAAAGTTATGTAGCTTTTAACCAAACCTGAGAACAAGAATTGTTCACCTTTGTGTGAACAAACGTTCTCATAAACCACTAGACCCTAAATCAAATATGATTGGCGCGATATTTATAAAATACTAAAACAAAAATCAATTACTAAGCAATCAAGAAAAAGACATTTAAAGTTTATTATGTCAACATATCAACCAAGTACACAAAACTGGTTTAGCAACCAATATATAAACAAATAACAGATTTTTTCAAGTGTCCGGCCCATGATGATGATAATTAACGAACCGTAATATTAACCAGAAAAGAAATAAATAGATTTTTTTTTTTAAATCTTAATTAAGGATAAAAATCGCTATTTTTCTTTTTTACTTGCAAAAATAAGTAATTTAGGTGTACCTAAAAATATATAGACAACTTAAAAAAAATTAAGCTTACTTCTTGTATCAATTGAACAGTAACAGAATCACTTGGCAAAATATGCCAGGCATAAAGTTGATTTAAAGAGATTGTATTATTACCATCATTCCTTCTGACATTCATTCTAATCTCTTCTAACAATTTCTTTTTTAAAGCCTAAGATAATAAGAAAATTTAATATTAAATAAAGATTTCTTTTAGATTAAAAGGAATACATCTTGATCTACTGGAGCGTCATTATTTAACTTGTTTTGAAAAATTCGCTTAGTCGGTTTAACCTAAAATTTTAACTTTAAATGAGTTCAATTAAACCAATAAAAAAAACATACGATATTTTTATAGCGCTGATTCTCTACAAGGTTCTCTATATAATCATCATAAGAACTTTTAAGTCGTCTTAAAATAATTCTTCTCGATTTACAACACATTAAAACTTTAATTTCAGAAAAATCTGAATTGTTTCTTTATTGTTGCCAAATAAATTAAAACGATAGTTTTTAAAAAGTTATTCGATAATTTTGAATTACTTTATTCGGACACCAATTTCACATCTATTTATTTGAAAATCAGATGTAAAAAAAGTTGAATAACTATTAAAATCATAAGGACTCATTCGATGTGTACCATTCAATTCTAAAAATTCTGTACCAACATTAAAGATTTCGCCATTTAAAAATTTATCAGTTTTAGCTAAGTTCAATGAGCCATTTTGATTCACATATAGATTCCAAAAATTATTAGCCTTAACCATGGGTAAAACACTTCGAAACGAATGCTAAAATTAAAACAAGTCTTTTATAAATTTTAAACATTGAATTGAAATGAATGCCAACTCACATGAACTAATTTTGACCATTCAGGATCGATAGAACAATTTTTACATTTTTGATTGTCAGTGTCGACTTGTTTGAATTTATGATTACATGTAAGTAAATTTTCAGGTTCAATATTCAATGTCTCTATTTGAAAAAATTATTTTGCTTAAAATTTATAATAAATTCAAAAAATACCGGTTATAATTTACCAATAAAATCATCCTCAATATTTGTGTAAATTTTGCCATTTTGTTTAAGACCATCTATTTTGGTTTGTGTGTACTTAAAAAAAAAATGCTTATAAGATCGTGAATCATTTTAAACTTTTGTATTTTTTAGAAAAATTTATACTAAAGCTGTGACTGAAAAAATTACTGGAAAATAATCTCTTTGAATAAATTTGGTATTTTAATAAATTAAAACAAACTTATACGCGTTTTATTCGTTGCCTCTTTCTCAACTTCTCCTTTTTTAGGATTTAAAAAAAAATCATACATCCGAAAATTTTAAATACACATTTTTTTCTGGAATTTTACAATTGTAGGAAAAACCCGAAAGTTTAATTTTTAATGAGTTCATTCTTTATTAAAAACTCATGTGAATTTTCTAAAAAAGTGTTCTCAAAGTTTTGAATTGTTAAAATAAAAGTTTTTTTTTAAATTTACAAAGATATTTTGTTGAATGACTCTAAAACTTGAATGAAAAAAACTCAAAGTAAATCAATTTTTTATTTTACCGTCGAATTGTTTCATAATCTTTTTGTATAAGAACTTTAGATTAATTCTCCTTTGAAGAAACTTATAAATAATGTAACGTTTTGTCTCGATTTTAAAGACATGTCACTATACCATCGTTTTAATTTTATAAGACACTGTCACTAATTAAGGTAATGACATGTCGTTAAAATCGAGACAATACGTTATTTTTAAAAAAATTTTTTTCTTTCCTGAGAAGCCCTAAAAAAAGGCAACTGTGAGTAAAAGTTGAGAAATAATTGAGAAAAAGCCGATTAAGTCGAAAGAAAAACAATCGTATAAGAAAGCTTTATTTTATGAGGAAACAATTACCAGTGAGTAAAATTTCAGCCAAAGCCGATTTAAGAAGACAAAAATCTATAATGTGCTAAATAAAAGTTGAAATTATAATCATGCCAAAAAAAAGAAGTTCGGCTTTATTTTGATAAAATTTTTTTAAGGGTCCAAAATTTTATCGCTTTTAGTGGCCCTAGACTTTTAAAAAACTTGGTTAAATTTTTCTTTAAAATTTTTAATACTACTTGAATTCAGTTAACACTTACTCTAAAAGGAATTTTGTAATTTAACAGCGTTGCTTCGAGAACAATTTTGTACTCATTGAATAGGGTAATGATCATCTTATTCACATTTTTTTGACTATCAGAAAATTCTTTTTGGTTTATCAGCCTTGTTAAGTCAACACATTGAGCCATCACAGATAATTGTTCTTAAATATTTATCATCTTAGAATTTTTGATACTCAATTTTATTTTTAAAAGTTACTTTTTGATTCATCATATACCACGCACATATTTATCGATCCCTCTCGACATATGATACAATTTTTATTCATAAAAAAAATATTTAACAATTTTGTATACTTTGATTTAATGTCGTTTAGAACATATTCGGGTAGTTTATAAAACAGACTCAGAATAAGTCGTAATTCCAGACTACCATCTGTACTCTGGGGCCAAAAATCCGTAAAAGTTTTATTAGATTTTTTAACCATAAATTTATTGTCCAAAAGATAAAAATTCTTAGTCCCTGTTTGAGTAAGTTTATTCATCGATATAAGTATTTCTATCAATATTTGATAATTTTGGTTGTCTAGGTTAATCTGTTTTAATAATTCTTTTAATTTCGTGGGTTCTTGTGGTATCATATAGATATTTTTAGCAGAATCATAAGTTAAATCTTTTGATGTAGTAAAAAATTCACGAATTTTTTCGATGGCGTTTACGAACCATTTTATATTAGGTATGATTATAAGTTGACCGTTTCCAATTTTAAACAATAGACATTCACCCTAAAAATAAGACTTTTTAAAATACGTGGAAATACGAGAATAAAGTTACAAGTCTTACCAAATAATTTTTAAAATAGAAATAATTTTCCATTAAATTTCGGTGCTTAATTTGTTCCTGAATCTTATATTTGAAATCATTATTTTTATTACTTGTCAAACAACTATCGATAAATTCTTCAAATTTAAGGATTTTCTTATCAGTCTCACTTAAAAATTCACTCAAATTTTTAAACAATTTTGACTGGTACCGTTGGCCAAAACCATTCCTAATTTGATTGATTAATTTTTCATTAGAATCATCATTGCTTAAAATTACAATTTCAATTGATGGATCTGCGATGAATTTTTCGACTGAAAATTTAAGACGAAATTTGTCTCGAAATGTTTCTTGTTCGAAAAATTTAACTTTATCAATCGAATTGAGAAATTCGATTTCATCGTCGTTGATTGTTTTAATTGATTTGAGTAAATTTTCTTTTAAACTTTTTAAAATTTCTTCTTTTTCGATGATGCAACTTTTTATTACCAGCATTAACTTCAATAAACGCACATCCTTTTATTTTTTATGAATTTATAAGATTTTTGTAAACAGTTTCAGATAAAGATAAGACTAAATCAAATTTTGCTAATATTCTGCCAATCAGGTTATTATAAAATACAAAAAAATTTATTTCATCATTCGTTAAAAATGTGTATTATACGATACACCTCCGTGAATCCAATTGTTAATTTTTTTTTGGAAATAAATTTTTTTACAAAATTCAAAATAAACGGTCAAATTCCGTTCATAAAAGCTTTAAAAAATCATGAGTTTCAGGATTACAATTCAGTCTTTTTATTTTTCACAGTCTTTCAAAAATAGACTTTTTTTAATCATTTCTTATATTTTCGCATATGATTGCGCATAAACCAATTCTAAATATGTTTTGAAAGTTAATTCATTTGAATTTAATTTAAAAAACTATTTTTTAATCCTTAAACTCACTGACCCAATCAAAAATTTATATGACTCTTCTAAAAGTTGAGTATTTTTTCAAAATTTAGCATAAAAAAGTTTCCAATAACAATATGAGTTCCTCAAGGAGACGTTTTGAGCTTAGTTTCTCTTAATTGTTTTCTTAGATTTTGCAGTAAAACAAGTAGAAGGAATTTTCGGTTATCTTGCGCTTAAAAGAAAACGACATCATTTGACTGGAAAATAAATAAATTCATCAACTCAAATTGAATGACAATTTTTAAATTTCTGCTCGAAAATGATCCAAAGAAAGCAAAAGAACAGTTAAAAAGTTATAGTGAAAACACTAAAAAATTAGGACTCGTAATTAATGCTAAGAAAAGAGGACACATAGCTTTTCATATCGAAAACAGCGTCCCGCCCATGATAGCCATCAAGCTTTAGGATCTTACATTAGATCAAACGAGAAAGAAATTAAGAAGAGTATTAGCCTAAAGTGGACGGCATTTAAAGAGCTTATGCACATTCTTACTTCTTCTAAAAAAAATCTAAAACTTTAAATGAAACTTTTTAATGCGTCATGTATAACTTTGCTCTTATATAGATATGAATCATGCGCAGTAACTGCAACAAGTATGGAAAAACTTAATTGCCTTGAGAGAACATTTTTTAGAATAATATTTGAATTGAGACAACATTGAACTTATTTAAAAAATGGAATAATTCTTTCAGCAGACTCAAAAATCATTTCAGTACATTCAAAAAACGCAACTCGATATTATCACCCTCCAAAACATTTTCAGCACGATTGAAAGGGGTTAGAAAAGTCTTTTGAATGTGCTGAAATGGCTTATGAGTGTGGATATTAAGTAGACCCTTCAAAAATGAAGAACTTTTTAAAATAACTAGCTATGGAAACTACAGCAAAATATTCACGATTGGAAATTAATAGGACACTTTCTGAGAATGTCTCCAGAAGAGCCGGGAAATATTAATGAACTAAATAAATAAAAAGTTCGCTTAAAACAAAATTAGTAGACAATCAGCCTGAACAAATATCTTGATTTTTAATAAATCATTTTCGAGTGAAGCTTCCATCGTCTGAAATAACAAAGTATGGCATCGATAAAAGAAGTAGCAGCAATTACCGAGTTCCCTTGAAGGCATTTACTTAAATTAAATATAATTTACTTGGTTTAAAATTTCCAATATTCTATTTGTCAAATCATCTATAAACTCTTTTTGATTTTTAGACTTTGAGAAGTCCATAAAGATAATCAAAATTGAGCTTGGCGTTATATTAAATGAGTAAGCTGGATGCTTTTTAAATAAAAAATTAATTAAAATACAAAAATTAAAATGATCAAGTAGAAAATTTTTTATACTTGAGTATTATGGAATGATTCAACTTCAAAAATATTAAAATTTAATTTTTTCGTGTTGATTTGAGTAAAGTCATACGAAAGTTTTTTATTCTCAAAGCTATTGTTTGTTAAAAAATTGACAAGACTGCTATTCGTTTCGTTTATAATTGTTACTTTGTAACTATTAAGTTCGATTTTGTCATCATTCTCATCTTTCATATCTAAATTATTAAATTTTTCGCTCAAAAAAATATCATCTTCAATCGTTGGATAAAAATAGGAATTTATTCGTTTACAACCAGAACTACTTGATTCATCTATTAGCATTTTTTTTCCTGTTGCTTCATTCAAAAGTCTAATACCAAAATCAGTAATGTACCTGCATGAATCCAGAGTTACACGGTCCAAATTTAGCCATAATTCTTTGTTGTTGAAAAATTTCAAAAAAATGTAAAAGACGGCGTCTGTTAGACAAACAATCGAATTAAAATTTAAATTTTTAATTAACTTTTCGTCTGCTTTTAACTTGTCAATAAAATTTTTAAAATTCTTAAGATTAAAATATTTGTCAAAGTCGACTTTCTTGTAAATATCAAACGAAACAAAAGACTCAGCTTTTTTTTCAATTGAATCTTTTAAAAAATTAGGCAGGTCCGGTAAATTTGGCAAATTTGGCAGGTTTTTATTTTCTAATAGTTCAGGTAGCTTTTGAACATTTTGTTTTTCATTCTCAGGATTATGAGACTTTTTCGAGGCTAAATAAATATTTGAAAATTAGATCAACACAAAAAAATATTTAAATTGATTTATGGCTAAGTTTACTTTTTTGAACTGGCGGGAGTTCATTGACTCTATCGTTAGTCTCAATTTTTTTTAAACGCTTTAATATCTTTTTTACTGATTTTTTACTTTCTAATTCTAAAGGTATTATTTCAACTTTTTCTCCTGGAGAGTTTTCACCTTCAAGTGTCTCCATTTTTTTTTTAGAAAAAAGCCTTTTCTGTAGCCTCTAATAAAAATGCTCAAAAAAAAATAAATTAAATCATTAACTTTTGAAAAAAATTGAAATCCGAGCACTTCAGAAAAGATTTCTATGGTAACTCAAAATTATAATTATTTGGATTATTTTTTAATTTTGAATAATAAAAGTAAAAAAATTAAAGAAAAAGAAACAAAAGATCATGTTTCGTTAAGGTAATGCCAAAAAAACGATCTAATATTTGACAATTTTTAAAAAAGAACGAAGCAATAATAAGTAATATAATTTAATTTAGTCACGAATAAACATATTTGTCGTATTTGTTCTTGAACGCATTAATTGAAACCGCATTCACCAGATCGTCCGGTAGTTCATTCCACTGATTTACTGTTCTGTTAGTAAAAAATGTTAAGTAAAAAAAAATTTAAAGTAAAAATTACTTAAGATAAGTTTAGTAAAACAAGCTTCTAATAAGAATACGAAATAATATTTTATTTTTATTTATGTCTAATGATAATATCTCAAAGGTAAATGCTTTCACCGACAACCTCATGACTTGTTGGTAGCGCTATTAATTCAAAAATTTGCTATAATAGTATCAATCATATGACCGATTGATTTTGAAAAAAAAAACTAGAAAAATAAATGAGAAATATTTTTTAGTCCGAAATCAACAGAGATTATATTCTTGTTGCTAATTAAATGTCGAGTCTAGTGATGTTGGTTAACCAAACGTTTGGTCGACCAAGTCTGCCAATTTTGGTTATAAAAATTTGGTTAACCAAAATTTTGGTTATCGAAAAATTTTTTTTTTGTTAAATCTATAGAACCATATCCAATTTTTAATTGTTTATATCTATAAAATCATTGGTTAACCAATTTTGACTAACCTCCTAACCAGCACTAACCAACATCACTATTCGAGTCACGAGTTTCATTTGTTGTTTGTCTTTTATATTTCACTTGAGCTCATAGAAAAAAAATTTTTGAGTTTCTTTTATTGTGATACAGTCTGACCTCGATTTTGTTAACTGTCTCGGTAACGTTCAAAATGTTAACAAAATCAAACGTTAACAAGTTCGAGTAAAGAGCAATGCAGCATAAATACAGACTATTTAAGAAAGTAATATCTAAAATAAGTTGGACATGTTTTTTACATTATTTTAGGTCCGCTTTCGATTGCAACAGGAATAGGGGTAAAAAGGGGTAAAAAAATTTCCGATAATGATTTTGACCTTTTTTAGGTTATCAAGGACGCTGAAAACGAATATAGAAAAATTATTAAATGAAAATGTTTAGTTTTTAACTTTAAATCCTTCAAAAATTAGTTTTTTACGTTATTTAACTTGAGATAATTATAACTTTTGAACGAAAAATTTTTATGATTTCATTTTTATATCATTTTGTAGAAAATTAAATTTGGAGAAAAATGTTGGGAAGGCTTTTTTTCTTTTGGATTTTTTTTCTTATAAAAATTCGTTTTTATCTAAAATTCTTAAAACAAATCGGTATTATTTACGATATATTAGGCATAAATCAACAAAAACAAATTTATTTTGATGAAAATTAGTCAAAAAATTAAAAATCAAAGTTTAGGTTCAAGAAAAGTAAAAAATTCAAATAAAAAAAACATTTCTAAATTAAGTGAAGTAGCTATTCAACAACAGAAAACCTCAAAACAGGTAGAAAATATTCTAAAAACCCTTTTTATTGTTTTTTTATGGCTTTTCTTCCAATTTTCAGTAAAAACATCTAATTTTTAATATTCATACATTCAATTCTAGGTGGGTTATAGCAATTTGTTACGATTTGGAAATTGTTACCTGGAATTTGTTCCTATATAATTTATTACTAAGCTTATTTGTTACTAAATGGAATTAGATACTAGAGAAATTATTACGATAAAAAAATAATTTAATTAAAGCGAAAAAGGTAAAATTTAATCAATTAACCTTTCACGATTACGTTCTAAAACACTGAGTCGATTCTGTTTAACTCTTGGGTGCGAATTCTCTTATTAATGACTTACTTTGCATTTTTCTCCGTTATTTGAATGTTCCATCTTTAATCAAAATTTTGAATCACTAATATAAAAAATACATTTAAGTCTCAAATCGGTCAAAAACCCGGCTAAAAATGGTTAACTTTTTATCTTAATTTTATGAAAACATGAATATATTCTTTATCAACTTAGCTTTCTTATGATATAATTTTCACGCTCATATGTTAAAATTAAAAGAATTTTTTACCGCCTCAAAATTTAACCTTTTTTTATTTTTGAATTTTTCGGGTCAGGTAGGGGTAAAGGTTAATTTAATTTCAACGAAAAAGTCATAAATATATTTACTTAGGCTTTGGCTCACTAAGATTAATATAAAAGTTAATTAATTGAGTTTTTTTTTTTGATCAATTACCAACCGGCATACGGTATTTTGATAATTAGATTAAAATATTTATCATGGGAACAAATTCCAATAGGAACTTTGTTTAATTTTTAGTTTAGAGACAATTTCTTTAATTAAGTATTTAGTAACAATTTCCTAAAATAAGAAATCGTAACAATTTCCTTATTTTAATATTTAGTAACAACTTCAATAGTAACAATTTGATCGGACAGGGTCTTACCTACTGGTCTAATTCCTGTTGCAATCGAAAGCGGACCTAAAATAATGTAAAAAACATGTCCAACTTATTTTAGATATTACTTTCTTAAATAGTCTGTATTTATGCTGCATTGCTCTTTACAAAATTTAAGGATTATGTTGATGAGCGTCATTTGAAAACTGTTAACAATTTCGAGGGTTAACAAAATCAGCGTTAACAAAATCGAGGTCAGACTGTAATGGTTGAAAATACCTTAAAGACCAAATGGACATTTTAAAAATTGAACTAATTCGTACATCCTTCTCATCTAAGAATTAAATCTAGTTTATTATAAAAAATATTCTTATTTTTTAATTACAGACTAATAGCTTCAAAAATTTTTTCAACAAAAAGATTGTCTCTTGCCTCTACATGCCTTTCACAAAAGACACATTTCTCCCAATTTTTACTAGAAAGTTTTATATGCTTTTATTTTATTTAGGTATTCATTAAATATTGTTTAATTTAAAACTCTTAAACTCGAGTCTAATTATTTATTATTTATTTTGTTAAAAACTTAAATCCAATTTTTACAATTATATCGCGCCTCTCTATTAGATTAAACTTTATAAGGTTTTCTGAATAATTCATATGTTTTTTTACCTGTGTGGTTTTTTTTAAAAGAATTTTTTGTCATAACCAAGTCTACTAAAAAATTTGTGTAATTTAAATCTTAAAGTTGAGCGCGACTTTATGTTGAATTCTCTATAAAGTTAAAGTCAATTTCTCGTAAAAAGTATTTTAACATTGCTTCTGCATTAGTGTGTTTAACATTAGTGCATTTTTTCTTTCTTCTGATATTTTCTCTTCTCATCAAAGAAAAGTAAATCATCAGCATACTCTGCCAATTTTATTTCTCCTTCTTATAATCTATAAATTCTAAAGCTTTGTATGTTTTTATTTTGCTTTATCCTGAGCATAAATTCTTCAAAAGCAGTAATGTATAGCATCATAAATTACTTTAATTTTATATTTACTTCTCCAAATAGGAGGTTAATTATATTCAATAAATAAAATAAATAAATATTATTAGATATACTACTAGATAATACAGCATCATAACTTAAGAGTCAGCAAAACTTTAATATTCGCAAGATGTTGGTTGTCACATGCGCCAAAGGCGCATCTTAAGTTCTGCCAAATAAAGCTGATCGATTCTTGAAAAATGATGACCATTAGTTCATGTATAGAAAAATATTTCACATTTATCCAAATATTTCGTCGAGTCTTCTGATAAATTTTCTTCATACTTTAAAGAAAATTAATTTTAAGTGCTTATTAAATATTTAAAACCATTTTAAAAAAAATTTTTTTTAAGTTCATAAACCAACTTTGAATATGATCAGGGGGCTAAGATAAAATGTCGAAAACCAGCCAAAAAGAAATTAAAGATAAATATCTTAAAAATTTTTTTTATTAAATTACGTGTAAAAAAATTAGCCTAAAATTTTTTTTTTTAAGATATAGAAATAACAAATATATACAATAATTTCATACTTCAATTTCAACGAGAAAAAAAAAGTAACACATTTAAATCCCACAACAAAAAAAAATCACCGTTTTTAAGAGATATTTTTATTCTTTTTTTTTAATCATAATTATCGTCATCATCATTTTGACTTTTGGTATCGGACTGATTTTTGACTATATTTGAAGTATTATTTGTCTGCTCTTGATTTAAAGATGCCTGTCTTTGCAATGCTAATTGAGCTTCTTGTTGCATGCGTTGCCAATCATCTTTATTATCGAGCATTTGTTGCTGTTTTCTAGCCTCGGCAAATAGTAAATTTTGTTGCCTTAGTAACTCCTCTGGTGGAATACCAGGCTTATCTAATTTATTTTTAATTCTCCTTCTCTTGTCGACTTCTTCTTGCATTTGTTTCATTACTTCAACACAATCATCTTTGTACTCACTAAAACCTAAATTGTCCAATGCAAGCAATACATGGTCAGGCAAAATTAACCTTTTAGACTGATTCTCACAAACTAGATTCGATTCAGTTGCTAATAAATGTATAAATTCATTACACGATGTTACTATAAGTTCTTTGGCATCACCACTCAACCGTATTTGAGGAACTAGCTCTTTTATTAATTTGTACATTGCTGATTTCGGTACACATAAATCATCATCATTGTCACTCATTTTCACCGTTGTTTCTTTGGATTGATTTATTTTTTTGTTGTTGTTGAAAGGAATGAGGGAAATTGAACGATTTTTATAATAGTGTGTGACGATGATCTACATAAATTACCGATGCATATTATTAAAAAAAAAAAATTATAAAAAATATTTATAATTGATGGATAACATCGAGATAATTTTTTTCTTAAAATTATAACGTTTCAAAACTAACTCAACTATTTAGAAAATAAAAAGTGTTTTTAGGTAATTAATTTTAATATTGTAATGTAACATTAGAAACTCAATAAATTGGATTAAATAAAATAAAAAAATAATTTTTTGGTTTTTATTGAATATTTCCAGAAAAAAAAACTAGAAATTAAATTTTGCCAAATTATAATTTAACCGGCTTTGCTACGAAAAAAAATATGAAAAAAATTACCGATTAATTACGTACAAATAAAAACAAATTATATTATATGCCATTTAAAAAAAAAAAGCAATAAGATTTTTCTGAATTTTTACGTTTGGCAAATTTTTTAAACACTATAAAAACAAATTAAAAAAATAAAACATGAATTTACACTGTCAAAACCATTATGCATTTGATCTAACCCGAGAAAAAAAACAGAAAAAAAGCACTATTTAACCATTTATAAAGGGTTTTAATTATATTTTAAGTTTACAAAATGATATTGACTGGATATTAATTCGAAACCACTTACTAAATCTAATTGTGAAAAAGACTTGGTAATTTATATTCAAAGCGATCTTAAGTGGGATACTCAAATCAAATAGTCAACTACTTAAGCCAATCGTTTTTTAGTTTGTATCAGGTAATCATTTAAATATCGCGGGCCCGAAGTAATAAAACTTTTATATACTTTTTTAGTCCGTCCTCATTTAGAATATGCTATCAGCTCTTGGTGTCCTTACTTAGAAAAAGACATAAACAAATTAGAAAAAGCGCAGAGAAGAGCAAAAAAATTAATTCCTGAACTTCGAAATTTAGATTATTCCCAAAGATTAAAAGCTTTGAATTTGACGGATTTAAGAACAAGACGACTACGTTGAGATCTAATTCAAATTTATAAATTAGTTAACAATTTTAAGAGTGTATATTTCGTTAATGGCATGAACTTCAATTCAAGAATCAGTGGCGAAAACAAGATTTACAATTTAAGAAGACATAGTCGCACCATTGTTCGCGGAAAAAACAAGAAAGTTTTCATCTAGATTTGAATTTTTAACCAATTGAATTGTTAAAAACTGGAATCATTTGACACCAGAAACAATCGAAGCAAAGAACCTAAATAGTTTCAAATCGAAAATTGATGACTGGTTTTTGAAAGGTTTTTTTAAATCGACTGTCCAAAGGGCTCTGCTTGTTTTCAAGCTGCTGTTATTACTAATATTCCTACATTTAGTATCAGAAATATCTACCCCAGGTTTCAAATAAATTTTCTAAAGGAATCTGCATACTATTTTTTCAAAAAGCGTGAAAAAAATAACACATAAATTTGTTCAGAAATTTTTTTAAGAAAGCAGATGAAAAGTCTTTGCAAAATTTATATTTGTAATTAGGTTTTCCAGATTTTTGTTGCTTATGGGTTAAAAAGCATTAAAGGTGGTTTTTTTGAATAAACTATTCTATTTCTACTTTTTTGTAAATTTTTCAAATTAGTTGATTTCAATTACTGCACTTCTTCCGAATTAACGGGGTTAAATATTAAATAAAACAGAGGGATATAAGAAGAAAAAAATAGGATTTTATCAAGTACTGTAAAAAATTTAATTTTGTAATAACTAAATAGATCACACTAAAGTCTATCGGAAAAGACAAATCAAGAGACCAAATTCATTTTTCTTTAGTATGATTTCACCCTTCAAAAGAGCGATTTTTAGCCGCTTATAAGCAAGGTTTTACTACATTACGTCAAAAAGTGTAGGAAAAATTACTATTTTTTTAATTTTTAGCTTGTGACACCCGTGTATGAATGTAATTTCACGCATGTCTCATGTTTTTTAAAGAGACTGGACAGCAAATACAAAAAAATTCATTAGGTTTTTCATAATTTTTAAATTTATTTATTTAAAATTAACAAAAATACTTTTAGTCTTTCACAAATACTTTCAAAACCAAGATAGAATCGTGATATTCTAAACCATGCTAATTAATTTCGATTTAGAAAACTATTCTAAAACTTTTCTTTCAAATTTTAGTAAGGTTCCCCAAACCATAAACCATAGTTTTATTACCGGTGATTTCGAGACATGATTAATTCGCCAAATAATGAACAATTTGGACTAAAACTGTTTATTTTTGAAGGAGAGACTGGGGACTATAATATTTAATAAACATTTGATAAAACAACTTTATTTTTCCTAGAGAAAATAAATTTTGAAAATTCAATTTCAATTCATTTTTTGGAAAATTACTTTAAAAAATGACTTTTTCCTATTTTCCTTTTTAAAATAACAATTAATTTTACAAAACTTATAGTAAGTTTTATAGAGAATTTATCAATTTTCAATATCCAATTTTAATATTATAAAATTTTTATTACTCAAAGGAGCTGAAAGTTTTTTAGTAAACTATGGTTTATGGCTAGGGGAACCTTATAAACTCTAACCGAATCGAATTTATTTGAGAAATTTCATAGCATGTTTCAATGGGCTTAAAACAAACCCATAAAAAATATCATGATTTTAACCAAGTTCTTAGAATATTTATTTTGAACCCAAGTTTATGGTATTATAATTTAAAATAAAAAATTCATTTAAAATTGAATATTAACAAATTTAAAAAATAGCTTTTCTAATAATTTAAAAATCTTCAATCGATATCCTTAAATAAATTTTCAAAATTAAAATTTTTCTCTTTAAATTTTCTTTGCAATCATCAGTTACTTAAGATTTCACAACTAACCATCCGAATAATTCTTAAAATTACCCTTTTTAGTAAGTCGATCTCTTTGGTTTCTGATAATAGCAAAGAAGTTAAAAATTTTTAAAAATGAGTCTTACGTTGAACATTAAAAACGACAGTAAAGCATTCCATATTACTGATATAAAATTAACATAAAGTAACCGATAAACAGTTGGTACAAAATAAAAATTAACCATTTGACACGCTGGCCATATTGTACAGTCATACTAAGTTAAAATAAATTGCAAAACCTAAAAATATTTGATTTAAAGCTAAAAATAAAAATTATACTGCATAGATAGTGAAAAATTTTTCTTTAAATGTCTCATATATTTGCCTTAAGTGTTTACCATCCAACGTGTGTATAGCAGTTATAAATAAAACATTAAAAATCGGCGCTGCTATTAATTGATCACACAAAATTTTAGACAATATTGATTTACCAGTTTTGAATGGATATTTTTTGTCTAAAAATAGATACCAATAGTGTCCAAATGGTCCTGTCAAAAATCCTACCGAAGTCACTTTTACTTCAAAAATAAAACTCTTAATTATCAAAACAAACTTTTTTATTTATTATTAAAATATCCTACCAGTTCTAATTAAGTCATAATTTTGAAAAAATGAATGGCTATCCAGAGTCAAATTGTGATTGGATTTATTCGTTAATTTTATTTCAATGTATTGAGTTATTGCATCGCCTACACCTAAAAGAACCATAGTAGATACTGTATTAGATAATAAGAGACGTGTTCGAAACATTTGTTTGCAAAAATTGAATGAGCTTGTCAATTTGGATACCACGACCATTTTTCAATTCTGTTTTTATTTAGAACTTATTTTAAGTCGTAACTAGTATAAAAGAGTCTCGTATAGACGTAAATGTAATGAGACAAGCTAAATTTTGATTTGGATTTACATTGAATTATTGTTTACAAATCGAATTCAGTTTTTATTTTAGCAAAAAAAAATAAAGCTGAATAATTATGAAATTTTTATTTTTTTTTTAATTCTGGGTGCATAATTTTGTTGATGCTTGTTTATTTTTTTTTTTCTGTTAAACGAGTAGTATTTTAATTTTAAAGCAAAATTAATATTTTTTTTTCTTGAAATTTTAAATAAAATTTGTTTAGCAACTAAAAGTCATTTTACTATGAATTAGAACAAATTTATAAAACAACTTATATTACAGCACTGTTCAAAATTTTAATCTTAATAGTTCAAAATTTCTGAATTGTGTTTTTGCCAAGAATAGAATTTAAATGAAGATATGGTTTTTCTGTGTTGCATAGCCCATGCACTAAAACTAGAGATTTATCCAATTTCTTAAGTAAAGAGGAAAGTCTCTATTTTTTATATTACCATCTGTAAAAATGATATCAAGTTTTTAATAAAAAATTCTCTCGAAATTTTGGCAAAACATCAATTTATATTCTCCTTGATAAAAAATGGAGGTTTAGTCAACGAGGCACCTAATTTCCAGCTCGACTTGAAGCAGACTCCAGTTGACTTCAATTTTAAGAGCTACGACGTCGACGGTAAATGAGATAATCTTTAAGAGAACATTAAAGATAACGAGATTGGTTATCGTAATGTTTACGTATGGTAACCCTCATGCCAGCTTTCAATTTATGTTGTATCTTAGAAATTATTTGATTATTTTAAAATAAAATAAAATATTTTTTTATTTTAAAAGATTTTTCCGGGTATCGTTTTTATTTCTTTCATAAAATATAATTTAAATAGTCTATTTCGAGTATTTCTTTTAGAATCCGTTGACTCAGGAATAGAGGGTTGTTAACCGAAGTTTATTCTTTAATAAAAAAATCACATAGCGTCAAGGTGTTCACTTAATATGACTAAGCATTAAATCGGTTTTAAATTTTATATTCAGTTAAAATCGGAAAGAAAATTCTAGTTCTAATAGTTTAAGAGAAAAAAAATTCACAGCTCCCTTCTAATTCCGTTATTGAAAAATTCCCTATTTCATTCTGTAGCTGTTACCTTGAATAGGTGACATTACCCCCACCAGATTTTTTGTTTTTGAAGAGAGGAATTTAGCAAAGAAGCTTCATAAAATTTTTAATATTTAAAATTCACCAATTTTTAGGTGTATTTAAATACTTGATTTACCATCGAAAAAACTCTTTATTGGTTAAAACTTCATGTTAAGAAAGTGGACTAACTTTGTCATTTAACTTTTTATTTGGCTTAAAAGTTAGTAAACGACTTAGTCTGGTGTCTTTGATTTAAAAAACGTGTAAAAATCTTTATTTTATGAATCGACGAAATTGAGCAAAAAATAAAAATACCCACGAGATAGAACAATCAATATTGAAGAAAATGAAAAATAGCCTTGAAGAATAAAATCTCATTCAAACTTATCTAGTTAATAGTTAGTTAATCCAAATAAAATAGAACCTAATTAACTCCAATAACTATTAAAAATAAATAACTTGTCTCTTCAAGACATGATAAAAAAAAACAAAAAACAAGATAAATTGATTTTTACCTTAAAGAACTAAAATTACATGAAACTTGAAAATTACAAAAATAAAATTTTGTTTATTTAAACTCAACCAACAACAAAAAAAATTAACTAAACAAAATTATTTCTCATTTATCATTCTAAATTGATTGACATATTTAATTAAAAGACTTGAGGACATTTGGGAAAAAAAAATTTTCTGAGATTTTTTGCTTTTTGTAACTTACCAAAAACTAAATTTTTTTTTTGTTGAATCAGCTTTTTCGAATAATTAACTAAGAACAAGCTAATGTTAATATTGTGCAATAAAATAAAAACCCTAAAGGCGTCTAGTCTTCTTATTCAAATAGGAATCGGTAAAAAAAAATTTTTCTCTCTTTTTCCATTTAATTAATTGTTTGAAACAGAAAACAAAGCTTTATATCTTTTGAACAATTTCAAAAAAAAAAGTTTACAAATAAAATGCGTTCCCTTTAGCTGTTATAACAAATATTCAAAATAAAATATTTAAAATATCTAAATTTAGTTAAGTCACCTTTGTCTTTCAGGGTTTCATAACAAATTAGTTGCTAAATTACACAGTTTATTCCAATAAAATATTTTCTTATTTCAATTTATTTTTTCAAGAATTAAGCTTAGAATCAAATTTATTTTATATCTTATTCGACATTTTTGGTTTGTTTGGGCAAAATTCACTTATTAAGTTGCTTTCAACCATTTTCTTAAGGTATGTATTAATTTAAAACTTAAAAAAATAAAATTCACTCAAGGACCCAAAGATTTAAAACAAATTAAATTCATAAACGCGTTTTAGTTTTTAAGAATTTTGTAAGGTTACAAATGAATCGTGCCTTCTTAAGCGTAAGGTGCCATATTTTTTACTTATTTTTCATTAAAAATTTGGTTTTTCTGAAACTTTAGTAATCTTTTTTTTTTATGAGTCATATTGATAAAATCCAAATTTTTTAAAGCATGGTAAACTCTATGATTCAGAATATTTTTTTATCACAATAGACATAAATTATCAAGGCTCAAAAACAGTCATATTTTAACCAACGCTTTTGATTTGGTGATAAAAAACGAAAAAAATCAAACCAAAGTAAAACTTTTCTGTTTTATAATATTTTAAAAATTTCCGATTAATTTTTTCTGTTTGGTCCGTGGTTAATTTTATGGACAAATTCAATTTTAAATCTTCAACTTAAAAACTAATTTTAAAGTGTAATCAAATTTTTTTAAAATTAATGATGACATTATTCGATTTATTTATAAAAGACTTTAAATAAATCGCCTTCAGGAAAAAACTATTCTTTGGCAAAAACTTCTTGAACTAAGCTCATTTGTAATTTGAATTTTCATATTTCTAAAAATAATTTTGCTTGTTTCAAGTAAGATGCTCGAAGTCACACCAGAATTTTTTTTCAATTTTTTTATTTAAAAACATTCAAAATAATTAATTTACGTAAGCTTTTAAATTCAGAAAACGCCATAACTCAGTTATTGAATAGGTTCTCCTCCATAATTTATTAGTTCATTTTTTCTTTAATAAAACATTTCAAAAAGTATATTTTAGTTTAACCAATAATTCGAATGCAAATGCCCCTTTTCTTAATATGATCTTTTTTTTTTTAATTTTAATGAAAAAAAAAAGTAATTTCAATAGAATCACTGAGTTCAGAATTCTCATTTATTTAAAAATTAAACAATTTGAATTCGGAATTTTTAAAATTTTTTAATACCTAGAAATTTACGCCTCGAGATCCTTTTCATTTGTAAAAGTATATTTATTATTATATAACTTGAAATTTAAAGTTTTTTTATTCACTAATAAACTAATAACAACAATTACATTTGAAATCACGATTTATGACTAATTTAGACGACGGTTGAATGAAGAAATTTCCTGTAAAGTTTAAGTATTTGAAGTAAGTGTCATTTTGTAATTTGTAAGAATTTAACAATAAAAATCGTTTTTCTCAAAAATTCTCTCTTAGCAAAAACAATCTAACTGAATAAACTTTTATTCATTTCCTAAAAGAAATTATGCTGCTAATTTTTATGATGAAATAACTAAAAGGGATAGTCGTCGAAATCAGAATACTTTTAGGGAGATAGGAAAGGTTATTGTAAATATTAAAGATTCAAAATGTATTTCAAAAAAATAGTACTTTTCACATTATAAGGACCGGTGATGCCTATTTCTCACTTAGAAAAATTTTAAATCGACTAAAATATAAAAAGTTTTATAATGGACAATTTTTCTTTGGGCTTTTAAAGAAGGAAAAAAGCTTCATATTTTAATTTCAAAATAAACTTCTTTAACTTAATTTTTCCATCTTAATATTTTTCACTTAAATTAAGAGCCTGGTATCCTATGATATTTCTCTTTTTATTACTTAAAACGTCGATTAAAAATTAAGATTACTAAAAATTAATTTATCTTAATTTTGATTAATTTTTTTATTTTTTCCCTTGTCTCAAAAAAGCGAAAGCGGGACGCGGAATACGGAGCGGCAAGTGACACTAAAATTCGGATAATCGTAACGAAAATAAGGTCTGAAAATTTCGAAATGGAAAATGAATTGGCAAGATTTTTTTCCTATTTTGATTTTTTAAAAAAAATTGCGTAATTATATTTCAAAATTTAACATGAGAATGAATTGTAAAAAAATCAAATTACGCATTTAAAAAATTTTGAAAAATGTAAAATAAAAAAAAAATTGCCATTACTTAAATTAATTAATGCTGAAGTGCGGAATTAAATGTGAGAACGCTAAAACGCTTCTTTTTATTCCAAAAGACTTTAAAAATATTTTTTTTTTAAATAAGGAATAGTTCTGAGCTTTATGTTCAGATAGCGTTTTCGCTTTTCTAAATTTTATAAATTTATGGCTAAAAACGATAAAAGGTGGGACATATTTTCTGTTAATAATTCAAACTTCACCATAATATTTATTAATAAAAGAAAATACATTCTTATACGGAGCAGAAAAAAGGCGAAGCGGTATTGCCTTATTAATTTCATTTTCATAAACGATACGTTCTAAAACTTTTATTTATCAAAGTATTTTAAGCATCTAATACACAGAAAAAATTAACATGCCAAGCGAATCCGTAAAATAACATTTAAAAAAAATCTTTAAAATAATCATTTAGATACAAGATAATCGTTTGATATTCATAATTTATATTTTCTATATTCAAAAACCCAACTCGAATGTTAACTATTTTATTTAATTAGTGATTTTTTTGAAAATAAAATACGTAAACAACCATAATTCCGCTCGGTTTTCCGCGTCTCGCTTCCGCATTTTAGAGACAACCTATTGTTTCCATTGAACTAAATTTCCATGGCATCGCCAATTTAATCAAGAATTAAAACTTATTTCATGCTAAAATTTAAATTCAAATTAGTACATGCATTATTTTTTAGAACCAAGGATGGACCTGTTTTCAAAATTTTGATTGAAATCTTCAGTACAATACTGTTTATCTTGTTTTTTTAGCTTCGCGGGCACAAATTTCGAACACATCGCATTAAAGTCTCAAAAAATAATAAATTCTGAAATTTAAATAGGATTAAAATGAGTCTTTATGACTCATAAAGTCTTAAAAGATCAGATCTAACAATATTAAATCGATTTATAGTCCAATAAAAAATTATTTTCAGGTACCAAAGTCAAGTAATTGGACTTTTAGTGTCACGTTAAAAGACAAATATTCAAAGTATTTTTTTTTGGTAGCCTTATTTAGCAAAGTCTAATTTAAGAGTATTTTGTAAAAAACTAACCGGTCCCCAAATATGCTTGTCAGTTTTTTCGAATTAAAAAAAATTATTTTTGAATCTTGATAAAATTATGCAAATTTACTATCTTATACAGAATTTTGTATAGTTTCCGAAAATAACAGGCTTTAAAATTTTTTTTTTTACAATATGAACCATCCTCATTTTTGACTACCACCAATACCCTAAACTGTCCTCGAAAGTTATGAAAGTCGGGACACCACTTTTCATATGTCATTTTGTAGAGAATAAAATCCTGATTAAAATTAGCTATTGATCTTAATTTTATGATGATTTATTATGCAGTCAAATAAATTTTTAAATAGGGAAGAATTTAAGAATAAATCAGAATTGGACTTAAGTGTATTAAGTAAAAAAAAACGCTTAAAATGAAATATAATGATTCAAAATCAAGAGTATTTTGATAAATTGTTTATATTTAAAAATTAAAGAACATTATTTTTTTGTAATATTCAATTAGGTGATTTCAAAACACCGTCAACAGAACGTCTATTTTTCAGCGTTTAATGGTTTGATGACAATCCTTAACACGAAATTTGGAATTACTGCCATTTAAGATTTTGCAAGCGAATTCAATTTAGATTTAGTTATTTTAAATATAAAGTCTTTCAAACTCGCTACGTCTAATTAATATTTAAATAGTTATTTTGCTTTCTATCGTTTCGACAATTTTCAAATTAATGTTGATGCTTCAAACCTGGGGTTATTTTTAAGGAAACGATATACCATATCAATATTTTTTTACTAGATTTTTTCATAGGAAATTTAGCACCTAAAACAAAACTAAAATTCCTTTGATTTTGTCAAAGTACTCTCAAGTATTTTTATTTTAATTAATTTTCAAGCTTATTAATTAAAATGCAATATCCATGTAGTTAGCTTTGTTTATTTTGAATAGTACTTGAAATTTTAGCGGATTTTTTTCAAAAATTTTTTTTTAAAGATTTTTTCGAGTTGATAATAATTATTTATTTGGTTAAAATCAACTAAACTTTAGTTACCGGTTACTAATTAATTAACTTATCTTATCATCAATTATGTACCGAATTTTTATTTTTTTGTAGAAGATATATCTCAAAAAAGACATTAGATTTTTGTTTTAATCACAGCATGGAAGTGTTTACTTTAATTTTTTTTTGTTATTTTCATGCTGTGGTTACTAACGACTTTAACTTTCAAAAATATTATATAAAACTCATCACTAACACTTAAATTTAATAGAAATATTTTGATTTTGAAATGCTTAAAGCTAACTAACAACAAAAAAATTTTAAATTTAGCTAATCTTCTAAAAAAATATTAAAAAAATTTTGCTTGATAGATCAAGACCATTTAACGAGAAGCAGTCAGGATTTTAAAATTTTTTAAATTTTTTTATTTTAATCGAAAAAAAAATAACCGATTTGGAATTAATTTTTTTTTTATGGCAATTAAATAAATTGCATAAAAAAATAAATATATGACTCGAGGCTAAATTCCATTCCACTAACTTAATTAAGAAAGGTAATTCACTACCTGTTTTTTTAGTTAATATCGACTGACAAAAAGTTAAAACTCTTGTTATTTTAACTAATTAAACGACTCGGAGCAGTTTATTTTTTTGTCTAAAGAAAAACAAGTTTTATTTTGTTCAGAGTCCAAGACTATTTTCAGGTCCGAATCTGTTTATTTAGGTGTCGGTATTTTAAGCAAGCTTTTTTGTTATAGGTTATTTTACTATCATATCTTCTAGGCAATTTTTTTGTTCGTTTCTCTGATAGAATCGAAACCTTATCTAAACATTCTGACTTAACTTAAACCGATTAACTTGTATTTTTCTGAATCCCTTTTTTTTATTCGTGAAAAATTTCAAAAAACCGACAAATTGTTTATAACTTCTTTTTTTATTTTTGAAATTATTGGGTTCTACAAGTGAATAAATATTAAGAAAAGAAAAAAAAACTATCTTTTGATGTTATTTTTAGCTGCATATTTTTCTATTTGAAATTTTGTCAGAATCCCTATACTATAAATAAAAATGAAAAGGTTAATATTTAATACAGTTCATTTCGAGTATTTTATCTTATCTCTTTTTTTTAATATTCTAAACATTAGTTTTTCTATGGCTTTAGGGTGATTTTTTGTAAAATTGTCGATTACTATTTTTTCGAGTTGTATTTTGAGTCTCTAAGATTTGATTTGTTACTAAGATTAGATCTGGTTAGTGCACTCAGGGTCTTTTTTTTTGTTTTACTATTTGAAATTGATCTTAGATGTTTTTTCAAAATTTGACAGCTTTGTTTACTCATTAAAATATTCATTTAGAAAATATTTTAGATTATTTTGATTAGTATTAGATTGTTATTTTAAATTGTGTTATTAAAAAAAAGTCCACTTCCTTTCTCATTCTAATCAATTTTTTAAGGACACCAAAATAGTACTTTCATATGTATGATACTGCAATGCTCCCGAATAAACGTCGTACCCGTACCCATACTCCATTCATTTTTGCTGGAGTACGCGTACGGATACGACGTTAATTCGGGAGCAGCGCAGTATTTAATATATAATCACATTTTTTCAATAATCTAATTCCATTCAAACTTTCAATATTCTTTCTATTGCATTTTAATGAAGTGATATAATGGTAGATCCTTGACTCGTTTGCTATACCAAGAATCAATTGTTCCGTAACTGTTAAATGAGTAGATCGTAAATTTTCAACGATTTAAAAATTTCTCTATCGAAATTTGTTCATTGAATTCTTCATTTAGGTGAAAATTGATGATGTCATCTTTAATTTAGATATGTTGTTTATTTTTTAGATCCTTAATTAATTTTCATTTTTTCTCATTTTACAATATTTCTTATCTCAGTTACCTTGATCCCTGTGTCCATTTTAATAGTTTTGATTTTTATTCAAATAAAATTATACGAACATTAAACTTGAATGATTCAAGTAAGAACTAAAAAGTAACATCTAGATGACCAACCATCGGACGAAATCCGAATTCGAAAGTTTTATTTATTTCGAAATGGAACAAATTGTGAAACCCAAAAAAAATAGTTTTTATAAAATTTCTAAAATCTTTGGAAGTTTTGCACCAGATATGATATCTTCAATTCGCTTTGCAAAGTTTTTCAGATCCTATTTTGTATACAATAGAGTTGTTATAAAGAACGTCAAAATATGTACCTTTTCGAAAAACTCTTTTCAGAGAAACATTTCGTTAATACTTTTTAAGTAGGGTCGAATCTTTAGTTTTGGTGGCACCTAGAATCTTTTTTTTTAAACGTAAAAGGTCAAAATGATTTTGGACTTAAAGGAGCTAAATAAGGTTTGAAAGGTCTATGTTAAATTTAAGTTCCTTTTTTTTTTAGTTTCTTCTAAGTAAAAGTTAAGAAGTAAAAAATAAAAAGGACCTTAACAATTCTATTAATTAATTTTTAAATAAATTTAACCATTTTCTTAAATTTTGGCTCTACTTCAATATCAAACAAAATGTTCGAGGATTTCACTGAAATAATTCTTTTTCAAATAAATTAAAAGAGATAAATTTTAGAAAATTTTTTTGTTAAAGATTTATATAATTTTAAAAATTATATGTTTTTTTATAAAAGAGTCATTTTTAAAAAGGTGAAAAAGTAAAACACCTGAGTCGAATCTTTTTAAAATTTTTTTAAAAAAATGTAAAAGAAAGATTTAAACAAAAAAAAAGGGAAGTGTATAAGACTTAGACTAACTTCTATGTAACAACACCAAAATAAAATTAATTAAACGTATTAAAATCTATTATTAAGCGTCTTTCAAGAATCAATTTAATTTATCCTAAAGCATGTCGTTTCTTAAGTAAGTACTACGGGTGTATTTAACAGAACATTGATGATTCGGGTCTCCCAAATAAGAAAAAAAATAATTAATCAGTTAAATATCTATAAAAGATTTGTGAGGCTTTAGATCAAATTAGTTTTTAATTTTTTTCTGATTTTATTTTTTTAGTAGAATAAGATTTAGCATTTCTATTTAGCATTAGAAATTTTGTTATTTTTTGCTTTAGTAAAATCACCCAGAAGGTAACTAGCACACATAAAACTAAAAAAAAAGAATTAACTAGTTTAACAAAATTTTGATTTTGTTTATTTAATCATTCAAAAAATAATAATAAACTAAAATTAAATTATCGATTTTTATTTTCTTTTTTTTTTAGTTTAATCTTTTTTTCTCGATGAAAAAATAAATATGTTTCTTAGCGATTTGATTTGCTATTTAATTTTTAAAGAAAACCAATAGAAAAAATTCAAAAAATTTCTCTATTCTTTTATTTGATTAATCGAAAGTGTCGATTTGATTTAATAACATTTTTATTTTCGACCAATTAGATTAATACTAACAGTTAAAAAGAAGATTTTCAGTAAAAAAAATAATTTCTATTTTATTAGCAACTCTTTTTTTTTTCTTCTCTGATTTTCGTAGCTCGCAAGAAAATAATTTTTTTTTTTCTGTTAATTTCAAAAATTTTAGAAAAATTTACCGTGTGTGTTTTTTAGATAAGCGCCTCTTTTTTTTAAATACACATAACAAAAAAACATTTTTTTATTAATGTCGATTTTGCAATTCGCCGCCGCAGCAGCCGCAGCTTACACAAACTCGAACTCCTTAAATTCGTCCTCGTCACCATCTAGCTCAAACTACAGTGATTGGCAGGTAATTTACTATTTGATTAATTAAGAAAATTCAATAAACAAATATATATATAAAGTTACCGCCCTTTATACCTACCAGCGAATTCCCAAGACATATCTAGATTCATTAATTTCTTAAGTAGAGATTCATCATTTTTGTTTTTTTACATGAAAATTAATGTCACTTTTTCTATTTATTTTTTTTTCAAACTTGATTAATGTAACTAGATAAGATTCACTTACTTTTATTAATCATATTTTACCTTAAGTTTCAGTAAGAAAGAAATAATTTTAAAAAAAAGAAGAGATAACTCATTAATCTCTATTATATTCCTAAATAGGACAATCTCAACTTATTATTAAAACGATCTAGCTAAACGAGAAAATAAATATATATTTTGTGTTCGTATCCTATTTTATCTATGATTTTAATCGATATTCTTTTTGTTTGTTTTTTTTTTGTTGATTTTTTGGCCAATAGGAATTTTTGACCAATTGAAATATATTTATATTTCATTCTTAATAAGCGTATCTTGAAACTAAATATTATTATTTCAAATAATTTAACAAAATAATATAAGAAATATATATTTGATTTTTTCTCTTGAAGGAACGAAATAATAGACTGAATCAAAATCAAGAGCATTTTCAAGTGCAAAAGCCTAGTAGTCCATCGCCTTCAGTCTCATCCGAGTCTATACCAAGCTCATCGCCAGCTCAGTCACCGCCACCAGTTCAAAATAAACTAGCCGAATTCCAAGCGCCTTATTTGAACTATAATCAATTTGATTTTCGACATCATCAACAAATGGCTGAAGCCTATTCACCATACAACTACTCAGCTCAAAATCAAAATGGCTATGATGCATACTCCTCACTACCATTCCAATTTCAAAATGCCGGAAATTCCTATGATCCCACACGAGCTTATTCAGAATATGCATCCTATTACGCTAGGGAAAATCAAGATTTACAAAATATGTATCGCAATGGACTCTTTTCAGCTGCGACTGCTCTAGCTTATAATCTAAATGATCAAGGCGATGAAAATTACGCAACGTCATCTTCGTCGGGTAGTTTAAACACTAAAAATCAAAGTTACAATTTTAATGGGCAAAGTCTCAAGCGTAATTGTCATTCGCCATCGAATCAATTGGATATAAAAGACCCGAATTTAGTAATGTCAGCATCGATGATGTCCTCATCAGGATCGTCTAGTTCGATTGGTGGTAATAATCAATTAGTTAGTAATTCGTCAGCTAGTTTTGTTGGAAGTAATATTTTAGGTCTACCACCAGTTATAACTACTTCTGGTCTTATTAGTCAATCTGATGTTTTTTGTCATGTACCTGGTAGGTTATCTCTATTAAGTTCGAATTCAAAATATAAAGTTACAATTGGTGAGGTGCAGCGACGTTTATCACCACCGGAGTGTTTGAATGCGTCGTTGTTAGGAGGTATTTTGCGTAGGGCTAAATCTAAAAACGGTGGCCGAATGTTGAGAGAAAAATTAGAAAAAATTGGAGTTAATTTACCGGCTGGACGAAGAAAGGCAGCTACTGTTACTTTATTAACTTCATTAGTAGAAGGCGAGGCTGTGCACTTGGCACGTGATTTTAATTTTGTATGTGAAAATGAATTTCCGTCTAAACAAACAGCCGAGTACATTGCCAAACATCATTCGGATCCACCAGAGATCGAATCAAGAAAATCAATGATCATAGCCACTAAACAAATTACTAAAGAACTAACTGATTTGTTAAGTCTAGACAAATCGCCAATAGGTAATACTAAACCAGTACCTGTACTAGAGCATAGTATACAAAAATCGTTGACACATTTTAGTTTAATAACACATGGTTTTGGATCACCGGCAATTATTGCTGTTCTAAATTCATTTCAAACTTATTTAACTGAAATGTTAAAGTATTATGAAAGGAGTTTTTCGAATAGTGGTAATTCAGGCTCCAATCAAGGTCAATATAATAATAATAATGTTAATTTTAATGAGCATAGTTCAATATCTATGAATAATTTACTTGCCAATGGTTTACTTAATGCATCACTACATCATCATCAACAACAACAGCAACAGCAACAGCAACAAAATGGTAATTTACATGGTAATCAACACAATTTTCATCATCATGATATAATATCGCCTAAAATAAATGACAATAAAAAAGATGATGTTATGGAAAAGGCTAGATAAAAAAAAATTCGGAAAAACCACTTAACAAAAAAAAAATTTTTAGAACTATGGAAAATTAAATTTTATAAAAGTATTCGTTGTTGATGTTGTTGTTAAAAAAAATAAATTTTTTAGGATTTTTTTTAAATGTGAATTTTTATTGTTCCGTTCCGTCCGTTTGATGGAGTTCAGATTTTTTTTTTATAAAATTTTTTGTCTTTTAGAAAAAAAATATTTTTTTTTCTTGTTAATTCACGGAACGGTAAGACATATAAATACTAAAGTTTATTTATTATATTTGGAAAATTGAACAAAACAAAAAAAACACTTAAATACTTTCAGTTTAAGAGAACCGATGATTAATCTAAAAGAGATCTCGTTTAATTTCATTGTATGGAGAAAATTTTTTTTTTTTCGACGTTGTATACTAATATTTTTTTTGAATATTTTTTTAAATTTGACTATTTTTTGAATAAAAATTTTACACATTACTATATTTGGCTTTAATTTTCAAGATTTCCCTTATTACACAAATTGACTGTCATACGTCATTAACCCTGGTTCAAAATTTTAAACTCGCCTGAAAACAAACAGGTTTATTGCACTTCTTTAAGCAAAAAAATTATATTTGTTTAAAACTTTTAGAACAGATCAATCGGGTGATCCGTCTAAAATTTGGTCAAATCTTAGTTATGTAAGTATTTGAAGTTAGTTTTTCTAATTTAGAAGACCAAGAGTTAAATTTTAACATTTTTTCAGTTTCGTTCAGACTCATAACTTTTCTCAATTTTTAAAATTATATTTTGAAATCAAAAAAATGGAATTAAATCTGAAAAAAGTTCCGAAATTGTATAATGGTCTACAAGTAATGATTTAGAAAAAGATTTTAAAGACCTATTCACGGATTCGTATTTTTAAAATTTATTAATTTTTTCCAAAAACAATCTAAACCATGTTTTTCATCATGTTGTTTTACCTTAGTAAATGTGGAAAAAAAATTCAATATGTATCATCTTCATGATGTTCATTGGCTCAAATAAAAGAATTTAAAATTCAAATTTTTAAACTTTTGGTTGTTTTTAAAAGCAAAAATGACTTTTTTTTGTATTTCTTAATTCATCACCTAAAATTACATAAATTCAACCAGAAGGTTAATTCAAGCTAAAGAAAATATAGGTTTTTAGTTGTTCCATTCAAACTATTTTAATGATCTCCCACAAGACCTAGAACTAAGTTTTTGATATTAAAATGTAGGTAATTAAATTTTGAAAAAGATTATCGAGTCAATTTATTGAAAAAAACTATTTTTCCTAAAAAAAAAATTAAAAAATATTTATTTTTTTTAATATCAAAAAAGCTGTTTTAAATATTTCAAAATTAAAAAAATTTTAAAACTGTTCAATTATTAATAGATTTTGGCTTGTTTTCCTAAACAAATGAAAGGATTTTTAGTAGATTCTGGCGAATCATAAGCGTATAAAGCTTTGGAAAAAATTATGAAAAACGAATTTAGTCATATTACATAAAAACAAAATTTTGTAAATTCACTAATATTAACACGTAACACGACTAAACCCTAAGTTCGAATCTTGTAATTTTTAATTTATCTAAATTTCTGCAAGAAACAGTTTAATCAAATACAAATGCAGCCCAACGCTCTATCGGATTCTTTAAATTTTGAAAAAAAAACAAGACCTGACAACGTAAAACATAAATGAAAATTAATGATTTATTCTTATAGCAAAAAGATTAAATGATTTTCAAGGATCAACAAAAGGAGTTTTTATCGTCTCATTCTGCACCATATTTTTTTTTCATTTTCCATTATAAATCAATTTTAAAGTTTTATTTATTTTTATGTTTTTAGTTTTAAAAAAATTAAAATTTTCAAAGCAATTATATGTTTACGTTTTAACTTTTTAAGATTTTAAGTGTAATATTGTTAATTTAAAATTTTTATAAAAAATTTACCAATATGTTGCAAACGAATAAAACTACAGTGTAAATATTTTAGACGGAATTAAGCAAATATGATTTATTTTGTAAGACGCTTTTTGGAGAAAATAATTTCGCTTTTATGAGGAGATTCGAAAAAAATAAATAAACAAATTCACTAAAAAACATCTAATCTTAATTTTTTTTAATGAGAACAAAAGCGGCTGAAGGAAAGTGGACAAATATCGAGCATATAATATTCCAATTTAAATTAAAATTTTCGAACTTTTTTATTTTATTTTAAAAGTCGAAATCTTTATGTTATCCTTAAAGAATCCTTTTTATAAAGAATACAAGACAAAAAAAACTTTAATTGAATGGTAAAAGTGTTAAGTGGTATAAGTTATACGAATAAGTGAGCAATTCTCAATTTACGGTTCAGTTAAAATTTTGCACATTTGATAATTATATATTAAAATAAAATTTTGTACGGGATCAAACCTTAACTTGCAAGAGGACTTTTTAAACCTTTATCCACTAGAATTTTCTTTTGCGCTAAATAATTTGTTGTCTGTTTGAACAAACAATGCTTTAGGTAATTCACCTTGGAAAAAATATTATAGGTGAACAAATTGTTCACTTCTGTACGTCAATAAGATTAGTATATAAGGCTTCGAGGAATCAAAGAAAAAATTTTTCTGATAGACTATATTTATTATTTCAAATATGAAATAAAAGTATTGGTAAAAACTTGGCGGAAGATTTTTTTCTTAAGTACCTATGCTAAATAAGGTTAAGGTGTTCAATTTATTTAAAGTCTTAAAATCATGAAAATAAAATAAATATTAATTTTTCGATTTATTTAAATAAGGAATATTCATTAAAAGAGAATTAATATCGGATAATAAGGAAATGTAGTTCCAATGATTAAAATATGACACATTGACCTTGTCATAAAATAAAACTAACTAAAATTAAGTATTATTATTATTTTTAAAATAAATCGATATACTCCTAATATTTTCTAATTACATTAGCAAAAAAAAAATTTTTAATTTAGTTAAGAAAACTTCCTTGAGCTAATAAATCTAATTTACTTGAAATAAAAACAAAAAAAAATTTTTGTTTTTTTTTTCAAATCGCTAAAAGAAAACAAAATTAGAAATATTTCCTTTCCTAATTTTTTTGTTGTTGTTGTTGTTGTTGCTATTGTGTTGATGTTAAAAATAGTTTAAGGCTAGATCTTAGCAACTAGAAAATATACAGTGGAAAAAACAAATACAACTAACAATTCTAGCAGCTCTTAATTACATGCTTAATTAAATTAATTAGAATTTTAAAGGTTTGCATCGTTCTTTTTTTTCTTTTTTAAGTTAATTTCAAAATTGTATCTCCAAGGCTCAAAGTAATTTTGTTTCTGAACACAACAGAATAATGGTGCTTTCAAAAAAGATTTTCTTGTAAAAAAAAAAGTGCCGAGATTATCCGGTCATTTAGTTCGAACTAAAGAACATTTGAAATATATTTATTTGTTTAACTTCTTTTTTGAAAATTTCAACAACAACAACAAAAAAACTGATGGAATTACTCGCTTTGATTTAAGTATAATTTATTTGAGTCCATATTTCAAGTGTTTGTATATCGCATTTGCATTGATATTATATTATTTTTCCGATATAGTCTAAGGCAGTTCCTGTTTTACTAGAAAAATTACTTTTAAAATTTTTAGAATGTTCGATTATTAATTTCGTTCACTCAAGATCATCAGAGTTTAAATATCAAATCTTAGAAAATACACGAATTATATTTAATTCGATCAGCGAAGTAAAATTTATACTTTAAAAGTTGTTCATTTGGTTATAATATAAACGCTTGTATTCTTCTGAAAATTCAAAAATTAGTCCCTTATAGAGAAAAAGGACTCGAGAAATCGAATCTTTGTTTAATATCAGACTCAAGGTCCAGTCCGAGTATTTATAATCAAAAAGATTCTATTCTTTTTTAAAAAAGTTTTTTCAATTAAAATAACTTAAAAAAAGAATAAAGGGACACCATAAACCCTCGATAATTATACCGTGGTACTAATCTGGGGTTTCAGATTTGTACCCAGAGATTTTCCGAGAAAAATGAATTTATTGACCTTTAAGCTTCAAAAAAGAGAGTGGTTCAATTTCGATTTTGTACCGGTCACAGAGGTGTAGCGTGACATTTCAACCACCAAAACAGTCCGAACATGAACTTTCGCACACATGACCACATTTTAGAACTTCATAACATGGTCTCTTGCATTCTTGCTGATAATGCCAAATTTTATTAGAGCATTTAGATTGTATTAAACTTGGATGTTTGCATGTAGAATTAACGTCAATTAAATTCTCGCACTTTCCGCAATCTGAAATTAAAAAAATTAAATTTTAGTTCAATTCCCGTTACTCAGTTTTATTTTATTTGTAGCAATAATAAAATACATAAAAAAAAACATGACCTAAAAATTCGATTATAAATTTCAACATTCAATTCTTAGCTATCGTCAACGATCGAGGTAAATATCAGCTGAGCTCATAGTGAAACTTTTTGATCCATAATAAGAATTGATATGCTGGGGTAAACCCGATTCTGAATATGGACTTCTTTTTTCATGTCCTTTAGCAAAAAATGATGTAAAAATTTAATCTAATTTCGACTAATAATGAGAATAAATCGGATTTTTTTAGTTAAAATAAGTTTTGACTAAAAAATTAGAATAGAACTACTTTGAAAAAGTTGAAAATTTAATTTTGGGCGGTATTCAAAAACAAAACCGATTTAAATTTTGATTTTAGCCATTTGATACATTAAATGAAAATTGGAGTAAAAGCTAAATTTTTTTAAAAAGTCGTCCAAACTGATAAATTAGAGATAAAAAATTAATAATTTTCATTTTTAACAAAAAAAATAAAAATTTAAAATTATTAAACAGTTTATTCTTGTCTTGAACGAAAAAAATCCGATTTATTCTCATTATTAGTCAAAATTAGATTAAATTTTTACATCATTTTTTGCTGAAACATGAAAAAAGGACATGAAAAAAGAAGTCCATATTCAGATAGAGCATGAAAAACTGATTAAGATTCCATGAAAAAAATTGGGGGTGCGTTGGATAAAAAAGGGGGTGCGGTGTTCTAATAAATATAAAATAATCAAAAGATTACTTTTTAAATTAGCTTAGTATACTTTTAGGGTATCATTTTGAAGCTTTTTTTACGCTCTTTCATATGCTATCTTAAAATCTTGAAAATATCGAAAAATACGGAAACCGCAACCGGGTGCGCTGTTTATCGTAAATTGGGGGTGTGCTTTATTCAAGGATCCGAAAAAACAATAGTTAAATTTAAGGGACACATTTTGTTTTAAAAATATTTTATTACAAGAAGCTAAAATTAAAAATTTTAATATTTTTTTGAAAAAATTATTTGTTTTTTTACTAAAAAAATAATAATCGTTTATATAAAAAACGTAAACTTGTAAATGAATTTCGTTCTGAACTACGAAATTACACAACCGTTTTTCTTTTCATCAATTGGAACTTGTTTTTCGATTTTTTTAAAATATTCATCTGCTTTAAATTGCAAATCAGATTCGAATTTATTTACTTTATTATAAAGTAATTCACCTAAACGAGCTAATAAAGAGCTTACTTTCATTGGGTCTTTACTATTTTTGAAATTTTTCTCAAATTTTATTTCAAGATTGAACAAGCTTACTAAATAATTTAGCCTAGACAATTCACACATGAAATCATTCAACATTTGCTCACTTTGAAATAAATTTAATTCGCCTTGTTCAAAAATAAAAAGATCTTGCAACTTTTCCACTTCAAAAATTAAATGCTCTAAATGTTCTTGTCTTTCAAAACTTTTAATTTTAATGCCATTTTTGAAACTTTTTAAATTAATAAACAAATTCCATGTAGTATCGTATAATTTCAAATTATTTTGGCTCAAAAAATTCAACTTTTCTAAATCACTTGAAATTAAATTCTTTAATTTATTGTCGAATTCATCATTTGACTGATTGAAATTTTTGATTTGGTCAAGCAAATTCGATTTGAATAATTCATTTTGACGTTCATTTCCTATTTTAGTAGTTTTAGCTCTCTCGAATTCAATTAACTGTGCCTTAATCAACTTCGAATATCTATAATTAAACCTAATTGGTGTCTTACACCATGGGCATTGAGGAAATTGATTAATTAATTCTAAGCTTTGTTTTCTCATATAGGAGTCTAAATAAGATGATTCAAAAATATGTCCACATTGAACAAGAAGAACAAATTTGGCCTCTGTATTTGCAAATAATTCATTAGTATCCCTATTGCACACACGGCAAATTTTTGGACATGGTTCACCACATATTCCAATACAGTTATGGCCACATTTTAGCTTATTTTTACATGGTTCATTACAAACAGGTCGATCGCAAAATTCATGACATTTTTTACTACAGGAAAAATGTTCACATTTATATTCACATGGTCGATCGCATGGTGTACATGGCTGGCCACATGGTTTCGAACAAAATCCATGTGGACAAAAATTTGAGCATACACTTTGACAAATTAAATTTTGTTGACTGAAACAATTAGTTGTAGTTATATGCCCGCATCGAAATTTTACTTCAACTTGTTTTTTACATCGTGTATGTACGTAACCACCAAAACAGTCCGAACATGAACTTTCGCACACATGACCACATTTTAGAACTTCATAACATGGTCTCTTGCATTCTTGCTGATAATGCCAAATTTTATTAGAGCATTTAGATTGTATTAAACTTGGATGTTTGCATGTAGAATTAACGTCAATTAAATTCTCGCACTTTCCGCAATCTGAAATTAAAAAAATTAAATTTTAGTTCAATTCCCGTTACTCAGTTTTATTTTATTTGTAGCAATAATAAAATACATAAAAAAAAACATGACTTAAAATTAATTAATCTTACCTAAAATAGAACATTTTTTTGTGCATAGATGTCCGCATTTTAGAGTTTTTACACAAAGTTCTTTACAATCGAGACGTGTCGGAACATAATCACATCTAACTTCAACCATATGACCACAGTCCTTTATTTTTTTGAAAACTTTAACTGTACATTTAGTGCACTGGATATGATCCGAGCACTTTTCTTCACAATTGTGACCACAATACATTTTTTTGTTACACTTTTGAACACAATTTTTTCTAATTGGCTCTGAATCACATCTAAATGATTTGATTTCATGACCACATTCTTTAATTATTTTATCTACTTTAATTTCACATTTAAAACAATTTAAATGTTTGTTACATATTTGTGAACACAAATGACCACAACTTAATTTCTTATTGCATATTTCATTACAATCTTTTCTCATAGGAATGAAATCACATCTTATACCTTTTATAATATGACCACATTGTTGTATATTTTTATCAACAATGACTGGACAAACCGCACATTTATCGTGTTTGTTACATATTTGTGAACACAAATGACCACAACTTAATTTCTTATTGCATATTGTATTGCACATGCTTCTTGTGGGTAACAGATCACAACGAATATTTAATAATATATGACCACATTCAATTATTATTTTATTCACTAAAACCCCACATTTATTACAATTTTTGTGTTCGCAACAAATTTGAGAACAAAGATGACCGCACATAAGACTTTTCTTACAAACCTGCTTGCATTTGTATTTCAAGTGTTCCAAATCGTTTAAAACATGACATTTTTGTGGACATTTATGTCCACAATTTAATAGAATATCACATTTTGAATTGCAACAACAATTCTTACGTTGATCAAAATCTGTTAGGTCCAAAATTTTAATATCATTTTCTTTGTGTAAAACACATGTTAATGTCAAATCTCCAAAGTTATCATTTAATTTCATTTCATTAACTATTTGTTTCCATTTGTTATTACTTTCATACGAACAAATAAAATCAAAATTTCCAATAGTATAAAAGCCATGTTTAGCTCGTGATAATGCAACACACACACGATTGGATATGTTCAAAAATCCGATTTTCTTTTCTGTATTTGATCGTACTAATGACAATAGAATAATTTTATTCTCTTCACCTTGGTAATTGTCCACCGTACTCACTTTAATTTTGTCTAATTTAGCCACTTTTAATTGTTTTTTAATATCCATTGTTTGACCCAAGTACATGGATAATATAGTAATATCCTCTTGAGCGTATTTACAATTAGTTAAATAAACAGCTAATTTTACTAAATAGTTTTTTTCGAAAGGATTTAATTTGGACACTTTAGCGCCACTATTTGATTTTTCCATATTTTTATGATTAATAAAAAATACACTTTTTGTCACACCGGTTATACTTGGAAATCTATAAACACTTTCATTATTTTCTATAGGTTTATCGTAAAAGTATTTCATCAATACACTTATTTCGGGTCTCATTCTATGCTGTTTATTCAGCATTACTCTTTTGAAATCGTTATTGACTAAACGTTCAAATAAAGAAACGTCCAATTTATATTCTCTGGCTAAACTATACACAGCTGGATTTGGTCTTAATTGAACATGATCACCAATAAGTATTAAATGTTCACAATGTTTGGATAAAGATCCTACTATATGAGCTTCAAAAACTTCGGCAGCTTCTTCTACAATAACTATTCTAGGGCCTATGTCTTTGAGTATATTATGATATCTAGTTGAGCCTGTTGTTGTCATGGCAACAATTAAGGCTTGTTCCATTACATTTTTATCCTCTTGTAGTCGCAATTCCTCGACAATAGAAGCTGATTTATTATATTCTAAAGTTACATTTTCTATAAGTTCTTCTTGTTGTGATAGAAATTTACGCAACCAATTTAAATAGAGAAAAAAACGTTGATCATAATCTAATTTCCAAATGTTGATGACATTTTCAAGTAGGGAAAAATCTTCTTCGGAAAATTTAAGGCTTTCATTTGTTTTAGTTCGAAGATAATTAACAATATTAAATTTTTCAGGTTTAACTTGATCATTTTTTAGTATTTGAAAAGCGTCAATCATTTTTGATATGTCATTTTCGTACAAGAGATATTTGTTCTTGTTTTTCAAATTTTTTTTAATATTTTTGAAACGAATGTCTGATTCCAAGACTCGTTGATTAATTAGATCCTCATTGTCACTGTCGTATTGATCTTCTTCTGTGATTGAATTGATTTGCGATGTAGACGGCTCTTCTTGCTTAAGTGAATATTGAGAATCTTGAAAAAATCCAAGCCATTCTAATAGACAAAAGTCGTTGTCTAAATCATTTTTATCAAATAAACTATCCGAGTACATGATCATTTGGTCATGGTGTTTGTCACTCATATAGTCTTTGAGAATATTAATTCGTAAAATAGCATTGTAGTTAAGAATCGTGTTTATTGGTTCATTTAAATAGTTAAGTCTATTTCTTAGACCTTCTAATTTTTTAAGCTCAATACCAATGGAAATTTTTATAGAACGATTTATTTTATTTTCATTTCGCAATTTTTGTTTTATATTGCTTAACAAAAATGGGGCTAATCTTTCAGAACGAGAGCGACCACCAACTCGGACAACTCCTTCTGTTAAATCACACTCGTCAATACAATATTCTAAAAATTGATCTAAAGCATGATTGGTGTAGCATACCATTAAAATTGGACGACATCGATCATCTTCTAAATTCCACCATAAATTCTTATTATGGAGTAGAAGTTTAACTATTTTAACACCAACAAACGTTTTGCCTGTACCTGGTGGTCTTAAAAATATATATAACTATTAAATTTATCTTGACAAGAACAAATCTCTTTTTGTTGCAGAGATTTTTGAATCATCATGAGTACAGTTTTAATTCTAGATTAAGTCCGCCTTGATGGCCACTGGGTAAATTATATTTTAAATGTATAAATTTAAATAATAAAAAAAAATTTAGGTCCGAATGGGAATTATCAAAATCAAAAGAATAATTTTTATATAAAAATTTAGGTCTTCAAGTTCTAAACTTAAATCCTTTTTCTGTGGAATTGGTGTCGCAAATTCAAAAATTTTTTAAATTTTCATAAAAATTGAATCAAAATTTGTAAAATTTTTTTCATTGATTGCTCAATAATTAGAAAAAAAACTAAATAAAAAAAAACTAAATTGACAAATTGTAAAAAACAAGCTTTTATTAACTTAGATTCAAAAATTAAGCGAAATCTTTCTATTAATTATTTGCCAAAATGGCTTAATAAAATAACCGATCGCCCTTATCTTGATTTCAAGTTTTCTTTCTCAGGAAAGAAAAAGTTTCAAAAAAATACGTTATAAAATATTAGTTTCTATTGATTGTTTTCTTCAGAGGAAGAGTTGAAAAAGAGTCAAAGAACAAAATGCGTACAAGTTAGTCAAAATCCTATTCGATCAAGAACCTAAATTTTATTCCTAAGATAAATTTTAATAATTTAATTATTCTAAAGTCGTGTTAAGTTATCGGCACGACATTTGTACTGTAAGAAATGGGATGTCCAAGTTAGACATAGTACATCTAAATTTCAAATACGGAAGACATAATAGACATTGAGGCGATCTCATTCAAATGTTTAAAATTGTAAATAGTTTTGAATAAGTAGACTTAATAAATTGCGATTACCTAAATGGGCAGATCAGAAAGTATAATCTTCGTTCACACAATAAGTCAATTCGTCGAGAAAAGATAAGATATTTTCATAACACTTTGGAACAAGCTTACATTTTCAGTTTCAACTTACTACTACTACTACTACTACTTCAATACTTTCTAATTTACTCGAAGGCTTTAATAAAAAAGGACATCTAGTAAAGCGCTTTTAATAAAAACTTAAGATGCTTGCAACAAAAGAACATCACTTGACATTAAATAAAATATTTGAAACAAGATTTTTTTTTCAGAATTTCAATAAAAGAGATTAATTTAAAAATTGTTAAGAAATGAAAATGCTTACTTACCCTTGAATCAATGTTAGCTTATTATTAAGAGCAAGTTTTACAGCATCATATTGAGCTGGACTTAGTTTCATATCATCAGCTGAAGGCCAATTATTTTGATCTCGAAAACTTACATTTCCAAATAAGCTACTATGATAATATGTATTTTTTTTGACAACTAATGGCCTAAAATCAATTCCAGAATTAATTAAATAATCTGGTGGTTCAACCATTGAATGCTCGCTATATATTAAATGTTCTCTAAATGGAAATTTATATTCACCATCACGATGAAATGAGCACAATGCCTTTAAAACGTGTTTATAAGCCTCAAAGTAAACAGTAGATTCCAACATAACATAGCGAACATTAGCTATTGGAATATTTTTCCTTTCGTTTATGTCCAAATACGAATGAGAAAATTTAACATAAATAATTCCAGTCTTTAGAAAATCTTTATCTTTTTCACTTATCGTTCCAATTAAACATTCACTTTGGAAATAATCAGAACTCAAACAAATTAAAGAGCCAAAAATTAAGCGTCTAGGGTCCAAAATTTTCATACCATTCAAATCTAATTTTAAAGAATAGACAATGCCTTGCGGAATGGCTATACAACTTTCCATAAACACATTAAAATAAACGTTTAAATTATCAATTTGTCTCAATTGCTTCATTATTTCTTTACTTAGTTCATCTTTTTTCCTATTTCTTATTTTATATGACTTGACTATGTCTCGAAAACTGCATACACCATCTCTCAATGGGCGCATAAAATCTTCCCTTAAGAGTCTATATTGAGTGTCTAGATAGTGATGAACACTTTGATAAGAGCCATTAGTTAAATTTTTTCTTAAGAAATTTGTCTGATCATTTAAGATATCTTCTAATTTAGGGACTATGTTCATTTTAGTGAAGTCGTCTTGTTCTCCATTTTGGGCCAAATTTGAAAAAGTTTCGCCTCTCTTTCTTTTATTTAAATTTTCACTTTCTTCAAAAAGTTTCTCAAAGTCATTTAATTGTTGAGAAAAATTGGGCAAGTAAATTATTACATATTCTAACTTTGATTTTAGAGCTCCAAGTGTTGTTGTATTGAAAGAATCCAAATAGACAAATATGGAGCATAAATTAAGAACTGATTCGACAAGAATGTCTCGAGTGGGACTTAAAATATTAAAAATGTGCTCTTGAAAAAGTTTAGAAGGACAAAATAACTTCATTAAAGCATCCAATTTGGTGCTCATTGAATTACATTCGAAAGCTTTTTCGAATAAAAATATTAGTTTTATTGCTAGGTCATCGTCGATTTCATCCATTTCTAAAAGTTTTTCTAGATCAAATCGAGGATTAAAAAGCTCGAGAATTATTTCACTAGGAGTCTTGCGGTATAAGTTTATAATATTTTGAACAGAGTGTAGATTCGGTCTTGAAAAATTTCGACGCTTATTTGGTGAGCTTTGTTGTGGATGATTTTGATTTTGTGTAACGCGCTGTCTTGGTCTATTGCGTCTTCGGCGACGAGTTCCTTTATTTGCTTCCATGGTTTTGTTATTAGAAAAAAAAATTAAGCTTAAAAAATTTGAAAAATGGCTTGTAAGTTGAAGATTGTTAGATTGAAAAAATGCTTCGTGTATCACGCTTTGAATTTTTTTTTTCTAAAAAAAAAAAAAAGAAATTTTGAAATTTGAAAACCCTATACATGAAAAAAGACAAAAGAATTTAGTGCAATCAAAAGGCATTTAATCTAATAAATTTGATTCAATATTCGAAAAAAAAATTTTCAAATTAGTTTAAAAAATTTTAAAAAAAAAAGTTATTAAACAAATTGTTGTTGAAAAAGTTGTTAAAAAAAAACACTTTTTCAACAACAATTTGGCAACTCAAAAATAAATAATATGATCTAGGTTAAAAGTTGATCCTCAACTTATTTGACCTGTTTCCTTGAAAAAAAGCTAAAAATTTGTTTAGAGAGTATTAAAAGAGTCTTTGTTGGCAAATTTAGAATTTCTTTCTGCGATTAACAAACGATTCTCAAAAAGGGAATATTGTGTCACCACACACTCACATATGACTAACACACACTCGAGTCTTATCAACACACATTCATTATCTGATGAACACACTACTTTATCAACACATATTTAGTGTGTTGTTAAGTTAAAAAAAATATTTTAAACAAAAAGTATTAAGTTTTTTTTAGATAACTAACTGAACAACTTTTTGTGTTTTATTAAGCTTCACTCGATGCCTATAAATATTCTTTTCCAAAAGTACATCACTTACGGCGTGAGCGTTACGTTCCCAGAAGTGTTAGTTTAATTTGTAGAATTAATTAGTAATTTCCACTTTTAAAATAAAATTCCTAAAATGTTTTTAGACTTTTGAGTGAACTTTCTAACACACACTTGAAGTGTGTTGTTCAAGCAAAATAAAAAAATCTAAAAAATATTTATTTTTAACTTAACAACACACTAATTTTGTGTGTTGATAAAGTAATGTGTTCATCCGAAAATGAATGTTGGTTTTCATAATGAATTTTGAGATGTGGTTGAAGGACAGTCGAAAGGCTTCAAGATTGGTATGTTTTTATGCTTAAATGAATATTGAGTCTTGGTAAATTTGTAAAAAAAAAATAAAAAATCTTTGATGATACGATTTATTTTAAACTATTCTATCGAGTCAATATTTTTTTGAATAATAAAATTTCAACAAAAATTTTTATCAGATTTCAAACATTTTAAAAAAAAATACATAAATTAGGTACGTTTCTCCATATATTTTATTAATATGTATCTCTTCGTCATTATACTAATTATTAGGTAGAAAATATTTAAAGAAAATTTGGAAAACCAACTTCTTTGATAAAAAATTATATTTGATAAAAATAGACGAGTGGTAAATTATAAAAAAAATTTAAGCTTCATAGCAGTAAAATAATTGAAAACTTTTACCTTTTGATTGCTTTTTAGTGTTAAAATTAAATCAAATTTTTTTTTACCTTTTGGCTCATTTGTCAAATTTTATGCTGATTTATTATTTTACTTATAAATTGGTTTAGAAAATTCCATTTATTTTACATTAAATGAGTTCAGATTTACTAATATTAAAATGAGAGTTTAGTTGGTGTCATCTCATTTCAGAACTGACTAAATAGAACATAAAAAAAATATCAAAATGCAAATTTCGCAGAAAAGCATTTTTATTCTAGAAATTTCTGAATTCTGTGCAAATTTCCACAATTTTTGCAGGCGTTACCAACAGGTGGAACAAATTTTGCTTCAGTATGCAAAAATTTACTTGGGACCCAAAGTCTTTTAAAGTGCTTTGCAGAGCGATTTTTGTTGCTTAAAAATTTGAAAAAAAGAAAATTGACAAAAGTTTTTAGAGTTGTCAGGTGTAGTTTTTAGAGATTATCTCTTAACTTAGACTCTAAACAATTTACCGTAAAACCTTGCATTTTAGTGCCCCCATTAATCGACCTTTTTTTTAGACAAACGAAAATAAAGTAAATTTTAATTTAGTTATATTTAAATAGAGCCCACTAAACTCTATCTCGATTAAATATTAAATTTATTTTACTTGAGTATGATTTTTCCTTTTAAAGAAACGATTTTTAGTCGCTCATATGCAAGGCCTTGCGGTTTTTTTTTAATTTAAGCCTTATTTAAATATACAACAGTTTTGGAATATTTTTTAAAATGTAATTAATTCTTTTTTGCAATATGCTGAAATGAAACACTCAACACTTCAAGACAATCTTTTAAATAGATTGTCTTAAAATTGAACATAAACCTTTTAGTCCAAAAATGTTTAAGAACTAACTAGTGAAAATTACGGAAAAATAAGCTTTACAGAGTGAGAACAACATTGCAAAAAAACGAATCTAAATTCAACCGAAAAGCTTTTTTCATAGTAAAATTTTAAAAATTACTTGATTGCAAAAAAGTTTAGTTTTCTTTTTTATTTTTTAAAAAGTCAATAAATTTTTTTTTCAAAATTCAAGTCAGATATTTAGAAAATAAGAAAAAAAAACAAAATTTTTAATAATTTTTTTGTTGTATTTTAAGAGTTTATTTATTTATAAATTCGACAATCATATAGTTAAGATTAAATAATTTAAATTAAAAAATATTAATCAATAAATTCAAAAAAAAAAAAATAAAAAAAGAAAGGAGTAGAAGAGTCCGAGATAGAGCGAGGAACAAAAAAAAATTAATAGAAGACACAATTTCTTTAATAATAATTATAATTACAAGTCTTTGTTTTCCTATTTTTTTTTTAAAAAAAAAGGACTTCAAAATTTTTTTAAAAAATTAAAAAATAATAAACGGTTTGAACGAAATTAAACAAAAGAAAAAAAATTTTTTTTTATTAATTTTTGTTTATAAATTAAAAAAATAGGCGCTTTTTTTTTAGTTGTTCTTGTTGTTTAGTTGTAAATAATACCCGAAATCCTAAATTGTATTTACAATTTGCTTTGTTCAATAAAATTTTTCAACAAATTATTTTTTTTGAATTTTATTAAGATGATAAAATTTGGTGTAGACCACTAGGTCTATTTTGATTTGTTGATCTTGCTTGACCATTGCTATTAATCACCGGTTGATTAAGTAGACTAGCCGATGGCCAATCAAAATCAAGCAAAATTAATTTGGTCTCTTCGACACCTATTCGGCTACCCACTGCACATACTAACTTATTCTTATGCATACTTATTCTCCATACAACTCCACCACGACCTCCACTTTCCAGTGCTAATAAATTTCTAATAAATTCACCAGTTTCTAAATTCCATAATTTAACAGTACCATCATCAGATGAGGATACTACAAATTTATCATTGAACCCTAAACAAGTAACAGCACTCATGTGTTTATTGCATCCACTTAGCGTGTGTAAACACTCACCTGTTTTCAAAGACCATATTTTCACAGTAGAATCGGCATTACCAGACACCAGGATATCGCCTTTAATTTGCATACCACTTGTCAGTGAGTGATGCCCAGTTAATTTATGAATAATCCCACCCGTATGAACATCCCATACAATTATAGTTGTATCCAAAGACCCTGATACTATTCGATTACCATCGAAAAGAAGTGAATAAACACGATTTATATGACCTTCTAAAATGTGTATACACTCATTTTTGTACGGATTCCAAACTCGTATAGTAAAATCATACGATCCAGAAACTACATGTTTACCATCAAAGCAAACACATCTAACTGCAGCTTGATGTCCACGAAGGACTTGCAAACACTGACCAGTTTCTATGTCCCATACACGAAGCAAAGAGTCACGTGATCCAGATATACATATATTACCATTGAGAGCCAAACAACGAACAGTAGAAGTATGACCAGTCAAAACATGAATACACTCACCCGTATCTAAATTCCATACTCGAACAGTTCGATCAGTCGAACCACTTACAACAATATTATCTTTTAGCTGTGATGCCCATACACCACCACTATGACCTATTAAAGTATTTAACAATTTACCACTTTGAGCACACCATATTTTTAAAGTATTATCATCCGAGCCCGAAACGACTCGTTTACCATCGAATTTAAGACACGTTATAACGTGATCATCATGTGATTTGAGAATAATTGGTGTTGGTAATGATCGTGTACACCAATTTCTCGTCACATTTGAATCAATAAGATAAGCTTTCTTGAATGGATTGAAACTATTCAAAAAATTTAAACTATTTAAATTCTTGGAATTTTTTCCATTACGATTTGCTTTGAGCTTTTTCGATTTAGATTCCAAATCGAATTCGTTTTCCGATTCGGAATCTGATTTAGGACTAAGTGGACCATCCGATAATATATTCATATTTATACGATATTTTTTACATATATTTTTCCATAGTATTGAATCATTGGCTATTTGATTCCAATGTAGAGAAACTTGTGCCAATTTAAATAGGTCTTTGGGCCTTATATATGTTAATAAGTAGAGTATAAGTTCCCTTGGTAGTTCAGATATATAATCACGTTGTAATTTGGGTTCAATGTAATTATGTACATGTTTTATATGTGTGTGATCACATAATTCTAATAGTTTTTCTAAAGCGTTTAGCTTTTGTTTTGGGTTGAATGTTTCGAATGTTTTTAGCCATTCGTCATTTAAAAGAGGTTCTTTTTTTTGCAGATCTATAATCGTTGTTGTTGTTGTTGTTAGGTTTTCAGTTTTGGGATCTAAGTCTAATTTTAATTTGACGGTTTGTTTACTTGAATGAGGTGTTTTTGTATTAGATGTATTTACTTGATTTGCTAAATTTTGAGTTTTTTGGAGTAGGAGAGCTTTTGCTTTTTGAGAACGTGTCTTTATACCAGTATCACTTAAAGTCACAAAAAGAAAAAATATTAATTAGAAAAATAGCTTTAGATTTGTGACATCAAAATTTATTCTTGTTGCTTTATTGCTCCTCTAATTAACAAATGGAAACTTATTTTATCTATTAAAGTTTTTTTATTCAAAATGCTTTTTGAAAATTGAACTAATACGGCCCGAGCGAAATAAAATACGCAAAAAAACACTGTTTAAACGTAAGTTTTTTTTTCAATAAAACCACACCTAAAAAACGTGAAAAAAAAACAAATTACGCGACATAACCTTTTGCACAATAAAAATGATTTTTGTAACGATTTCATTGATTTTTGTTTTTTAATCCTTAAAATAAACCACAGAAAACACTTAAAAAACGCAGTTTTTTTACCAAAGATAAAGATAATAAAAATTCGAAGAAAAACGCGATTTTTCATGGTGTTTTTTTTTCAACAAATAATCTAATAAGATTTCTTGTAACCTTTACATAATAATGGCGTTTTTTTTTAACTTTTTTTCCTAGTGTTTTTTTTTCCTGTTTTACTTTCTTAGGGAAAAAATAACTGCGATTGATTAACTGCTATTTTGATGATTGATAATTTTGAATAATTAACGACTCCTTTTTTTATATGAAAGTAAACTCTGTGTGCGCTACTTTTCCCCCGAAATTATCAAAATTGGCTAATTAAAATTTTAAGAGTGATAAATTATAAAGCATAGTCTAGCTACAGTGGTTCTAATAAAACTTTAACGTCAACCGTAACTTTTTTACCGTAGCCGTAACCATAGCTCAAACAACTTAAAATTAAGTCTTATAAAGAAGGTTTACGGTTACGTTTGGCTTTATATTTATATTAGAACCGCTGTAAATATAGATATAGAACTAAGCTGAATGTAGATCTGAACTTAGATGAGTCAGATGATCAAGATACTGATAATGAACCTGTTTCGGACGATGACGAAAGTTTAGAAGAAGGTTATTCTAACGAAATTGTACATTCATTTGAACTCAGGCTAATCTTAGATGCGATTATAATACAATTTTTTAGGTCTAAATTTTTTTTCAACTTAAAAACACATTGATGTTGGGTGCTTATCAGAAAAAGAGTGTGTGTTAGTAAGACTCGACTATGTGGTGGTACGATTTTTTGGAATACAGCAAAAATAAATTTTTAAATAAATTTAAAATACTCGTTCAAGTAAATCTATTAGCTTCTACTCTCTCAATCAAGGCTAATTAAAAATATGAAGAAGATTTTTAGAATTAACTAATTAAAATAAGCTTGATCAAAAACTAAGTCTAAACGATGTTTATGAACCATTTTTCCACTAGAAAATTTGATGATGAAATAGGCCTGATGATAACAACATCATACTCAAATTGTATGTTAATTTAATCAAGTTTAGTAAAATCGAGGATAGAAGAACTAGGAATGACTAAGATACACATTTTATAAAATTAGAAATATCGATTAAAGTTAAAAATGTAACTTGAGCCGAAAACATAGGCAAAGTAAAATTTTTGCTCAAAAAATTTAAATACGCAATTCTTTGCACGCTGAAATTTTAAAGAGTCGATCCTTTTTATTAAAATCTTTCAAATAATGTTTTTAATGTGTTTAAAAAAGGATTGGCTCTTTAAAATTTCACCGTGCATGGTATTGCGTATTTAAATTTTTTGAGCAAAAATGAAAATTGAAAAATGAGCAAAAATTTTACTTTGCCAAACCATAACGGAAACATGTTTGAGGTAAAAAAAATTAATTTGGACGCATCTACACAGCGAACTAATGGTCTTGGAGCTTAGAAATTTTCATTTTGTGAAAGCTCGTAAAATTCTCTACCAGAAAAATGGTGGTCGACTATTTTTGGCTTCAAGCTACTTGTTTAAACTATAGGTCCAGTTTTTCGTAAAAAACAGGCTTTTAGCAATAAGCCATTTTAAGCGATCAGTATAATAAAATTATTTCTAAAAGAATTCTTATTTTACAAATATTAAAAAAAAAACTTAACCATCTTAAGTAAATTTTTTTATAGACATGTCACAAAAAATCTCGAATTTTTGGTCGACTTTTGACATTTTAGAATGTAAGGCTCGATATTTAAGAACCTCCCACCATTACCAAATTCTCGTATCTTAAATATCGACGCAATACGCTATTTAGATAAATTAAATTCTTTCAATTGAATCAAAAATAAATAATTAGTTAAAAGTCTATATAAAAGAACGCATCATAACCCAGACTATAATTATTCAATTGATGATCAAATTAACTTTAAAATGCAGTCTGTAATTCTTTTTTTGAAGTATTAATAATTCTAAGCTTTGTTTTAAATTATTCACAATTTTTCCTAATAGGAGTGGCCATGACACAGTGATTTTTCCTTTTTTAAACAAAATAAATTTGAAAAAATATACTTACTCTAAATTTTGATTAATTAAGACTTTATTTTTTATATTTGAAAATTTTGACCGATTCGAAGTAGTCGGATTAGTATTTTGTTCATAATCATGTGAATCTTGAGTACTCTCATCGTCTATTTCATCATAGTCATCAGTGTCCAAATTTTTACGCTTTAAATTATTTACAACCGGTTGTGACGACGATGACGTTGACGAATTAGATGACGATGTTTGATTCGAATCATCGTTTAAATCCGGTGTCATCATTGTTTAATTGAAATAACAACAAAAATTCCACCGAAATAACAACAAAAAAAAATTTAGGATTCTTAATTTCGAGTTTTTTAAAAAAAAAAATTCTAAAAAAAAATTATGAAAATTTCAAAAAAAAAATGAGTGAGAGTAAAAAACGAGCGAGAGAGAGAAGAAAAAATATGATGATCAAACAATACACAACAACAACAATATTAAAAAAAAAAAAAGAAACACAATAACAACAAAAACTAACTAACACAACAACAACAAAAATTGAAAACTACTAAAAGGTCTAGGTTAAACTAAAATTATTACATAATTGTTTTCATTTTTTTTTTTGAAATTTTCTCTCGCTCTCTCTCTTAAAAAAAATACAAAAAAAATATTTTGAGTTAAGGAATTTTTTTGTTTATCAATCGGGTCTAATAATCTTATTCCATACGGTTTTTTTATTTTATTAATCGATTTCAATTTTTATTAGTAAAATCTAATAACAAAAAAATTTGTTCCTTTAATATTTTTTTTTTGTTTTTTGTTTTTCTTGTTTTTTTTTTAAATGATTATATTTTCGTTTTGATTATTTTTTTTTTCTATTTGCATTTTGTATCGACTAAATTATGCTAATTGATTTTTAAAATTATTATAATTGTCTTATTATTTCAATCGTTTAGTGCATGGTATTATAATTTACAAATGCAAATTTAACTTACTTTTATGACAGAGTTAAAGTGACATAAAGATTTACCGTCATCGAGTTATAGCTATTAGCTTATGTTGAATTGTGAGTTTGTTATAGAAAAAGTAATGAAAAAATCAAAAAGAAGCTAAATGGATGTATAATCGATGTGTATTTTAGTCGTATTACAATCGGTTTTAGGTTCATGTTGACAATGTGCAAATTGCTTCAAGGATTTGGTGGGCAAAAAACTCATTAATTCCAGAAAATTTTTTAAAAATAAAACTTTTAACAATCGAATAAAATCTTGAAATACCGTAATCCCTCGATAGTTATATCTTGGTACAAATCTGGAGTCTCGAATTTGTACCCAGTGATTTATCACAGACCTTTCAGCTTCAAAAAAAGGGGTGGTAAAATTTTGGATGTTTTCGAATTTTTACCGGTACTACTATTGAGGGTTTACGGTAATAAAATTTTTTTTTTACTCTTATATTTTTTCCTTATTAAATTTCTTTCAAATTTGTTGACGAATTTTAACCAAATCAATGAACTATCCTGTAAATTGTCAACATGACCCCGATCTAGAACAAAATTGGAAAATTTTGTTTCTAAAATGTAAAAATTAGTTTTGTATGTTGTACAACTCCGGCTTTTTAAATTGTTCATTTAAACAAAAAAATATCTCAAAAATAATGGTAAAGTTAAGAAAGCTTAAATATCAAAATTTCATGATTATACAGTATTGACAAAAAGAAAGAGAACGGCATGAATTTTTTCTTTATTTTAAATTTAAAAAGTCGTCCTTTTTGAATGGATCAAAATTTTGAAATAATTTTTTTTTATTTAAAAATTGCTCATTTTATCTTTCGAACGA
>NTPY01000817.1:431050-485355 GCA_002922825.1 Brachionus calyciflorus | reverse complement strand
GCTTTTGTTTTTATGCAAGTCGATTACGATTAATCTTATTTTTTCGATAGCCGAACAAATTTCTTTTTTTTAAGATTAAGCCAGTTTTATGTTCCTAGATCAAGTTTTCTATTGGATTGATATACCGTGAACACTCGATCGATATACTATGGTACAAATCTGTAAATTTAGATTTTTACTTGAGTTTTCTTGATTTACTTGCTTCAAAAATAGGGGTGTAACAATCATCGAGTGTTTACGGTAATTAAAAGATATAAACAATAAAATTTCAAAGATGAACATTGAGGTGGGCATCACCCGCTTTTTCGATCAATTGGCCGCCACAGCCACCAGAACTAGAATGATACTGTTGAATTATTGAAAATTTTTTAAATCATTAATTCTTTGTTCTGAATAGTGATGGGCAACCAGTTTTCTGTATAAAATCGGTTTGGTCCAAATTTCGACTTGAAAATCTTTCATGAATACTCGAAAAATATATCGAAATTGTAGAGAATAAAATTATCTATCTTTTGATATCATAAACATAATTTTATGAGCTTATCCTGAATTTAAAATTAAACGGTTTTTAAAACCGAATTTAAAAAACCCGTTAAAATCATTTTGAACTTATTTTTAAAATTATATTTACATTTTATGATGTTGAATCATATAGAATTATATTCTCTACAATTGAATATAATTTTTGAATATTCATGAAAGGGTTCAGCCAAACCGGTTCTTTAGAGAAAATCAGTCGCCCATCACTAGTTATGAATATTTTTCGAAAAGTAAAAGGAAACAGATATACGAAGATCTGTTAAAAATCAAAAGAAATTTAAATTTACTCATAAATTTTTTTAAAAAAATCTGCAAAATTTTAGTTCTCATGGAAATAAGAAATCCCTGAAGCAAGAATTAATTAATTTGCAAATCAATTTTATATCAAGAATATTGGAATAAAAAAAGTTAGGTTGTTACATTTCATATACAGTTTCATAAGAAGAAAAAAAAAAGTGCCTTCATTCTATGAAGCCTATTTAAGTTTATTTTCAATCGATCTTTTATCCGTTTTTAGTTATTTATTTGAAAAATGGCTTCTAAACTTATTTTTACGTAATCTTTAAATAATTTAATCCTCTAAAATTAGTTAATATTTATTATAAAAAACCTTTTTTTTTTTTAAATATTATGGTCCAGCCTCAAAAAAACATAACCATAATAATGAAAAATAGAAATTTTTTTAAAAATAAATTAGAAAGCTAATTGTAGTTCGCATAAGAAATTTTTTTTTTGTTTTTAATTGAAAATTTAAAAAATTAGTTACGGAATATTTTTATTTTTTTTTCCAATAAAAACAAAAATTAAACTTTGCCAAAAAAAAGTTATAAATAAAACAATAAAAGACTTTTAGTTTAGTAAATTATATGTTCATAAATGCCTTTTAAGTTTTTTTTAAAAAGCTTTAGGAAGCTCTTGGTAAGTAGATTAAAATTTTAATTTTCACATTAAAAGGGTTTAGAAGAGCACTTTCAAAAAAGAAAACAAAAAATTTGTTTTCATGGAAATAAAAATACCCTTGAGCTGATTTTCAAAGACAATTCTCAATTTGATTGTTGCTGAGGAACCGTAAAAACAAAATTAGACAAAATTATTCAATAAAAGGCTATTTATTCCGAAAATTATTAACATCAAATTATGCTCAAACTGTGGAAGCTTAAACCACCAAAAAAAAAGAATGCAAAAAACAACATTGCTGTCTCAAATGCGCCGATCATGGTCATTCAGTCGACATGTGCAAATCCCAATTTGAAAAGTGTATAAATAGCTTAAGTCCACATAAAATTTTTAGTGATTGCTGTGAAAAGTTTTCACGTAAAAAACTCAAAGTCAATCGATTTAATCTTAAAATAATACTGGTGAAAATTTTATCTCAGACAGTTTTGACATTTTTCAAGTAAATGTGATCCCCAAAAAAGAATTTCAAACAGAAAAAATTTATCAATTAGCCGAGAAAGTTGAGACTGTTTTAACAGATAAAATGCAACAACATGAACTTAGACTCAAACATATAGGACAAGCAAACAATATTCGACCCGAAAACATATAAGAAATTCGAGAAAGCTTGACTATGATTAATAAAAGTATTCCGAAAAATAAAACAATATCATCTCTTACATCAGATATTTCTTACGTGGGTAAAGAAATAATAAATTTAAAAGTTGATTTGGATCCAATTCACTCAAACTCCCAAACAAACAATCAATTATTTGTCAATAAGCTACAGAATTTATTTAGATACCTCAAACCTCCTGAAAGCTAAGCCTTGTTTTTCTCTAAAATATAAACTAAAATTTGAAAATTAAAATTTATTCTATTTTTTGTAATTTGATTAACTCATTTTTTTTTGTATACAACGCCAACTTATTTTACGGGGCGTTTAGTTAGTGGTCGGTATCGGCCTCTGCATTAGACTTAAATAAATTTAACTTAAAAAAATGTAAGTTTTCTTTTTTTTTTTGTTAGAAATTTAGACGACTTGAGATTTCTTAGTTGTAAAAAAATTTTGAACATGAAGATGAACAAGCATTTCAACTTATTATTACGCTCCTTGCGGGGGTTAAATCAAAATTCGATTAATTTATAAAGTCTAATTTGCAAAATATTTTTTTTTCCTCGCGACCTAGCGCTTAGTAGCAAACTCCTTTTTACAGAGCCGGTCGCTACACTTGCTACAATGCCCCTTTCGGAACCCTTATTTTAAGTCACCACGACTCGCAAGTCTGATTATCTCTAATCTGTCTCATTTGGCGGCGAATGGTTGTACCCATCTAGAGTTAAAATGCGCTATATGTAACGCATCCGCTTAGCTTTTGTTTTTATGCAAGTCGATTACGATTAATCTTATTTTATAATTTTGCATTTAACATCTTACTATGTGAGAATTGTACCTTAGACCTTTCGCTCCAAAGGCCTCGACTTGCGCGGCAATGCGCTATAGTCTAATTTGCAAAATATCTAAACGCGACTTTCAGAGCTTTTTAAAATGACACCATTTTAAAATCGATCACAAACCTTCAAGAAAACCAGATGTAACGGGTGTTCAATAAAGCTTATCCGAAGTTTTAAATAAATAAATGATAGGATGGTTGAAATTCAAAAAAATTTTATCCATAAAAGTTATAATAAAAAAACCATTAAATTTTACAAAATTAAAAAAAGGTTCGCTCAATATTCAAAAATAAATTAAAAAGGCTAGATTTTCTATAAAAATATCATTGAGATAAAAGTAATACATAGAAATTACATTAAGAACACAAAAAAGATTTAAAAAATTGTCTTTTTAATTTATTTTTGAATATTGAGCGAATTCGACTTTATCTGTTAAAAATTATAATTTTTTTAAAAAGGACCAGTCCTTAAGCAAGTATATTTTTTAAAGCAAATTTATTCCTCTTTCATTTGAGTACCTTACTGTTTTCATAGAACTAAAAAAAATTCAATAATTTCGACTTAACATTAGAAACCTTTTATATAATTATCCCACAAGTTAGTTCATGAGAAAAATATTTTGGTCAATTATGCCTATTTTTTTTAATTAGTGATTATAAACCTACAAAATGAAAAAAATTTGGTTAAAGTTGCTTATTCCAATCAAAAGATATATCTCCTAAACCCAAAAACCTCAGTTTTTAACCTTTTTTAATTTTGTAAAATTTAATGGTTTTTTTATTTTAAATTTTGAACGGAACGTCGCCTTGTCCTGATTTTAGTATCATTAAAATCCTCATTAAATTTTCTTCTAGTGGTATATGATGGATATTCTCATAAGGTGAAATGAACGAGGACATTTTTTGAGTTTATAGGGGGTCATGGTCATTCATGCCTATCCAACAGTTAAAATGCTTTTTTTAGTCCGATATTTTTTTTAAACTAGACATGCTACTCTACATATGGATAAAATTTTTTTGAATTTCATCCTATCATATTTATTTATTTATTTAAAACTTCGGACAAGCTTTATTGAACACCCGTTATTTATGGTCCCTAATTTGATTCATGCTCATTATATTCTTTTTAATCGATGGGTTAATTAAATTTTGTTTGGATCATGTAGCAATACCGATTGTTACAAAATAAGCTTTCTGAAGAAGCGTAATTATTCACTACGATTGGATAAGGATAAGTACTTATCCACACTTTTTGCGCCCCACCCTAAAACAAAAATTGGGTTTTTTTTATTAGATATACCTAAGAACTTTTATTAAGTGTTTATCTAAAAATGTCAAATACACTTTATTTTAATCGATTTTCAATTAAATTTCTCAAACTTTTGGAAATTTTGATACGTTAATTTGAAATTTTTTATTAAATATTTTAAGAAAATTTATTTAAAAAGCTTTTTGATCAATTAAAAATTAAAAAAACAATAAATAAAATTGCAAAAAAAGCAATTACTGAACTAATTACTACAGTTGGTATAAACACTTCTTTATTTAGTTTTCTTGGAGGTTCTTCAGATGGCAAAAAGTTTTCTCTGTTAATTAATTCAATCATATGACCTAGCGTCCATCCAACCTTGAAAAGAAATGTTTTTCTTTCTAATTAAATCAAAATTAAATTAGAATTAAATTACCGTATAATTGTTTACTCTTCTTACTATTTCGACATTATCAAAACTATTAATCCTATAATTGGAAAATAACTTGATGATATACAAATTTAAAAAACATGTTGTATTCAAATAATCATCGCTAATAGGACTTTTTGACTGGCTATTGATCGTTTTAAGCTTAAAAATAAATTTTTTTTAAGATTTTTTTTGGTGAATTTCTTAACGAATATTCTAAAACAGCTAGAAAATTTGAACCATCTAGTTTTACTTATGAGAAGATTATCAAATGAAAAAATCCTTGATTGGTAGTTGATTATATCTTATGCAATCTAACACCTCTATCTTACTTTAAGTTAAATAATTTTTTACAGTAAAAAATAAAAAATTTGAAATTTTTCCATATTTATGTTTTTTTTTATTTAAAGTTAAATTTTTTCCTTAAGTAATTTTGAATGACCGATGCCCACAGCCACTCTAGAAATAGCCGAAAATATACCATTAGCCTTAAGATTAGCTGGAAAAAGACAATTAAAATAAAGATATATATATCGAGCAGTATTTTTTCTTTCGATCTATTAGACTTTAGAGATTATGGAAGACCTAAAAGACTTAATAATAATGTTTTAGGCGAAAAGACGCAAAACTTCTGTTCAAACCGCTTTTTAAACGGTTTTACTGAGTCATTATCAACCGGGTTTTTTAGGGTCGGTATTTGAACTGCTCCAACTTTTTTTATCACTGCGATATGCTATTTCGACTGGCGTCATTTTTATAAACTTCAATAATTGTTCACTATACTAGACTGTTTTTTTCACGATTTTTTGATTGATAAAGTGCACGCTTTCTTAGAATAAAAAATAAAACTCCCACACACCGATATAAAATATCGCTAGAAATAGCCTTACACATGAACCTAAAATGAACATACAAAATTGGGATACACGTTCTTTAACATAAAAATTTCTTTTAGTTAAAATTTCTAAGAACTGCTAAAAATAAGTTCTAAATTTTGTTTTTCTTAAATTACCTGATTATATGTTAAAGAGCATATTCGCTTTGTTTCAGACGAATAAGAAGTGAAATTTTTTTTCAAAGACTTCCCTGAAAGTTGTTCCATATTAGCCATTTGAAAATAATAACTTGAAATAGCCTAGATTTCCAAAATAAAAAACAATTTAAAAAACTAAAATTTTCTGGAAAATATAACTAAACTTACATAAAACTTATTTTTGGATGTTATTTTTGGCAGATAAACATCGTTAAAAGTACACTTTCCATCGCCATATGGACACGTTGATCTAGGAAAAAGGTCTGTTAATTCGTTATTACATTCATCAGGATTTGAAATTCCATTAAAAATGTAAAAATTGTTCTTTTAATTTAATTTTAAAAATTTAAATAGTTTTTATTTAAATTTTAAATAAAATTTTTAATTACTTGCTTTAACTTAGCTAGATCAACATTTTGATTGAATTTGAAAATTTTGCCATTAGAGCAAGGTGAATCAGAAAAAGTTGAAGTTGTAATATTTAAAGAATTATTTGAATTTAGACAACTTGTATTAATTTGGGAGCTATAATTATTTTTCTTTCAAAAATAAAGCTAGATAAAGCTTAAAAAAATAAAAAAATAAAGTAGGTTAAAATTACAAGAATTAAATATGTTTGATAAATAAGGAGAAATTGATTCGTTCCCCAGCATAGAAAACTATTCGAATAAGTTTGATAATCATTTCCATAAATTCTCAATTTTTTGTAGTACTTTGTCAAAGTCGAAGCGTTCTCACCTTGTGCTGATGGTAAAAAGGAAATTTGAGTTGAGGCACCACCTAAGTCAAGTACTCCAATTGTTGATTCTAAGTCAGTATTCTAAATTTAAAAAAAATAAGAAATACATCTAATAAAAGAGACTTATTTGAATCAACCTGTAAGAATTTATTTGCAAAATAGTTAGCAGATATCCAAGCAAAAAGACCTTCATCTTTTCCATCAATTATTTTTACTTGATCATTAGATTTAAACAAAAATTCGCTCTTTGAAAAATGATCCCTAATATAAGCTAAAATTTGATTGCTCTGATTAGTGTTTGTGATACTTAACAAGAAAAAAAAAAATTAATTTTAAAATTTATCAATAGGGTATTTCGGTGATTTCTTATAAATTTTTAAGTGATAGGAAAAATTTTTAAGTGATAGAATTTTCATATATTTAGGAATTTTATCTGATTTAAAAATGCTTTTAAAAAAAATACTCAAATAAAATCAAACTTTTTTAGCTTACTCTAATAATCTCATGCCAGCTGTTGCAGCCAAAATAATATAGGCTCGATTTTTTCTCTCATGTGGTATTACTTTACTGGCATTTTGTAAACAATCATTAAAATATAAAATTGTATTATCCTTCGATGTTAATTTATCAATTCCAAGATCTTACAATTATGAAAGTTTTTAAAGAAAAATATTCCAGTATAAATCTTGAAAAATATACTTCTTGAACAGTCCAGTAATTCGGAAACAGTTACATTGTCGCCTCTATAAGCAGACATACCACTTTTCCATGTGTATACATAGGTTCGTGTTCCTTATAATTGTAATTTTTTAAAATCTTTCAAAATTTGTTGTTTTTAGCATACCTGATGAACCAGCATCAATTACAATAGCATACTTAATTCAAATCAACAAATTAATCATAAATTAAAAAGATAAGATAACTTAAAAAATATACATCATTTGGATATTCATATGCATTGTAATAAACGGAAACAATTATTATAATAGCTAAGAACCCTAAAAAAAATACACCTCCTAAAATCACTAGGATTAATTTGGATAAGCTTGAAGTTTTTTGCACATAGTACATTTTATCTATGAAAAAATAAAAGGATCTTTATTAATTTGATTATATCATTTTTTTAAATGACGTGCAACTCTGCAGGAATCTTGCATAATCTGAATCGAATTTCGAATATTTTTTTACCATTTAGAGTTAACCTGCTTGAATGATTTTGGTAATTTCTGTTACAAAATTTTTTTACAAAAAATTAACCGCTATAGCTTTTTTTGTGAATGTAATAAATTTATTTGTAAGTTGTACCAGAATGTTCACTATTTGTCTATATGTTATTCAGTCTCAGCTACTAATATGTAATTTATCTGCAAAATACACGTCATCAAAAGGAGTAGAAAATATTTTGTGCAATTTTAATTTTTAAAATTAAAATGCCGAATTTTCAATTCATTATTCATTTTTTCAATCAGTTTGTTAATTAAAATTGATTCGAAATTTTGAAAAAGCAAAAATATAGAAAAAAATTAGAGAAAATTTAATAAAGAATACTTAAAAAATATCAAATGCTGCGTTTTTACGAAAAATTACGTGAAATTACGTAAAATTTTAGTAAAAAATGGTAAAAAAAAAATGGATTCTTTTTTTTTGGAAAATAAATTCATAAAAATTGCACATTTTTTTTTTGCTATTTTTTACTTAAATTTACCTTTATTTACTAAAATTTTACGTAAAAATTTTTAATTTTTAAAAAATAACAAAAATTTCTAAAAATTTCATATTTTTTTTAAAAAATTTGGCTTTTTACTTAAAATTACGTAAAATTGTGTAAAATTACCTAAAATCTGGTAATTATTCATTTTTTAACTTTGATTTACGTAAAATTACCTGAATTCACGTAATTTAGCATTGTAGAATAAAAAGATAGAAAAATTAATTGAGATCAGCTTATACAGCTTAATAATCCATACAATAATTGAATTTTAATCAACTCTTTTTACGTAAGACTTAACATTTTTTTATTAAGTCTCTTAATTTTTTTTTTTTAATTCTCTGTAAATTTCTTAAATTTTAATTGTAAAAATTGATCTGAAAGAATCAAAAATTTTTAGATAACTTATTTTCTGAATTAAAAATAACTTCATAGATAATATTTTTTATATTTTTATTTTCTATAACGGGTGTTCAATAAAGGTTGTCGTTTTTATGTTTTCTTTGATAAAATATTTTCTGTAAATCCGAATCTTTTGAAATTTTATAAGTTTGTTCAAAGGGCCTTTATGTTCAAAAAAATGTAAAGAGTGACTACCTCCTATGTGTCACCTTTGTATTAATTATATTACCTTGACCCCTAATTTAATTTAAATTTTAAATTAAAGAAAACATAAAAACGACAACCTTTGGGTCTTATAAAGCTGAATATCAATAATATTGAAATTTCAACATCAATAAACTGAATATCAATTATTCAATTAACCTGATATTGAAATTATTGGGTTGATATTGAAATTCAAATATCATTAAGATATTAAATAATAATTTCTAAAAAAATTCTTTTATTTATTTATTTATTTATTTATTAATTAATTATAGTCCAAAATAAATTTAACTTATTTGTTTCAATCGAGACGTGATTTTTCCACTATGAAAAAAAAGACTTGACCGCCAGGATCCTATAAGATACGTAAGAAAGACCGTTTTCACAATGAGTAAAAAATATTTTATGCATGTAATTGTCTAGTAAAGCCATCTGAAACATTTGTGTCGATTTTTTATACCAGACCTTTGGCATGTTTGTATTCGGAAAATCTTACAGACGCCTAACTTGTAACCAATCATGATCTGTAAATGCAACATAAATGTTTTTTAGAAATATGAACTTTTATTTTTGAGAAATATTTTTATTTACATTTTTATTTACTTTTTAACTAAAAACTCAGTGAAAAATAACAGAAAAAATTATTAAAAAAGTGAAATTATTAACTTTAATTGGTTGATTAAATTATTCTTGATATTCAGATTTTTTGACTGATATTGAAATTCTAATATCAAAATAGTTTAATTGAATAATTGATATTCAGTTTATTGATATTGAAATTTCAATATCATTGATATTCAGCTTTATAAGACCCCAACCTTTTGTTGAACACCCGTTATGTTGTTCCATTGCCTGAAATTTAGAGTTTAAGTCCCTAATGAAATAAAAAAAGCATTAAAGTAAAATTTGATAGTACCGTAAAACCTTGCTTATAAGCGACTAAAAATCTCTCTTTTGAAGCTTGAAATCATCCTAAAGAAAAATGAATTTAGTCTTTTGATTTCATATATACGATAGACTTCAGTGTGATCTATTTAGTAAAAACAAAATTATATTTTTTCTGCTTTCCCTTCTTCTAAAAAAGGGGGTTTAGGGGGGCGCTTATAAACAAGGTAATACGGTAACCTTAATTAAATAAGAAAATTAAATTGAAATTTTTTGTTGCAAGGTGTTTGCTTTTGTCAAAAGAATAGAAAAAATTAAAATGTTCTGGAAATGAAAAAAAAAGAATTTAGCCCTTAAATAGTAAATTTTTATAGTAGAAAAAGTTAAATAAGTAAAAAACAAATAGTAAAAATTTAAGGCCATTAAACAAAATATTTTTTATTTAATTGCCTTAGAAAAAATTTGTCATAACTCGGATGATTGCGTTTGAGGTTGTTTCAATTTTGTAATGGAATAATAGAATTTTTTTAAAAACATAAATATTTTTTTTTAATTTAAAAAAACAATTTTTTTTGATAATATTAAAAAAGTTATTTTTGAAAAATTTGTTTCCTTTTTTGAAAAATACTTTTGGTAATTATTTTTACCAAAATTTTATTTAAAAAAAAAGCCAAACTTTAAAAAATTCAAGCCTTGAGTTTTTGAATAGCTAGAGCCTTTTATTATTATATTTTAATTTCATTTTCCCTTTGAAAAAAACTTCTTCTAACCATAATAATGTGTTTATTGATGAAATAGTATCTCGAATTATTTTTAATTGTTATATCTAAGATTTAATTTGATCTCTAAGCTCATTTAAGAGAAATTGAAATGAATCATATTTCTTATTGAATATAGAGCACTATATCCTTAGAACATTCGCTAATTATTTTATTCGTGGTTGCATATCAATATTTCAAAAAAATTTCTCAACTTTAATAAACAACGCTATAAAAACCTAATCGACTAATAAAATTAATTTTTAGCTGATTAAGTCGATTATCATCTTTCAAAATACAAAAAAAAAATAACAAAGCTTTATCATTAAATTTAAATATATTTTTTGAAAAATTAAGTAAAACAGAATTTTAAAAAAATTTCAAAAATCCTTAAGACTCTAGCAGATGGCTTTAAACTTTAAGAATCCATCATAATCTTTTTTTCAAAAGTTGTTGTTATTTTTTTCTAAATCTAAAATCTATTTAAGTATTATTTAACGACTTCTGGATCAAAAGAATTTATCTTTAAATTAAATATATAAAACCTTTTATATTTTTATTTTTGAAGATTCATATTTTTTAAAATTTTAAGTCCAAAAAGAAAGGTGTCTTTATTTCTTTTGAAAAGTTTTTCTTTTTTGAAATCAATTAATGCAAATAAATTTAATTTTTAAGAGCTTTTTTCTTTTTTTTTTCAAAATATTTCTCTAAGACAAATTAGATTTTTGGTTGAGGAGCAAATAAACTTGGAACAAAAAATGTTGGTTTTTCATTTTTTTTTTTGTCAAAGCAAACATTTGCTTTACTTTATGTAAAAATCAAAATAAAATTGTTAAATAAAGTATTAAAATCAAAGAATTGTATAAGATCTTATTTAATTTATAAAAAGAAAAATTGCTTCAAATACTCGCAGATTTGATTTAGCTTGATTAAATTTGTATTTATTTCTTTTTCAAAGGTTGTCAATATGAGTCTTTTAAATTAACTTTTTTGTAGCAAAAACTTTAATCGAGATTGAAAAGAAAAATAAAAAAAATTTGATTTTTTTCTTTGGTAATTACCTTAAAAACTTGAAATTTTTTAAAATGATTATTCTTTTAAAAAAGCATTTTTAAATCATTTCTAAATAAAATTTGTTGTTTTATTCTTTGAAAGAAATCCTTTAGATAAATAAAAATAGATTAGAAACTTTTTGTCGGCAATATTTTTGGGTAGTTTAATTGAAACAGATTTTTGATTTAAAGCCATTTTTATCATTGTTACATTATTGTTTACAACAAGTTGAAAAAAAAGTTTCAACTAAATGGTAATTACAATAAGGTTAAAATTTAACAAAGAACGCTTTCGTCAATTTAGATAATACTCTTGCGTAAAAGCTCATAAAATTGTCAGAATCGGCCTAGTTTTTTTATCAGGTGAATAGCTTTTTATCTTTTCTTTAATTTTGAATTTTTTTTTTTAATTTTTCTAATGTTTTTGGACATAGAAGAAATTGTCACTGAGAAAAAATGAGAATTCTAAAAATTTGGCCAAATTGTAATAATTTTTAACAAGCTTTAAAAATAAATCAATTATTTTCTTGAAAGTTTACTTTTTTACGTATTTGCTAACTAGCCTTTGTGTTCTTGAATATTTAATCCCAAAATAGTTTTTTTATGGATATGGTTCATGGATACTGAAACTAGCTCAGATAAGCTTTATTGTAAGAACATTTTTTAAGAAAATATGTGAAATGGAATAGTGAAACAGGGACCAATCTGTGAAGAATTTAGTTTAAGTTTCAAAGTAAATCAACTAGTACTCTTACCGGAACCACTGCACAATGTTCCATGGGATTTAAACTGAGACATGTTAAAATATCCCTGGGAAATTAAGTAGAATTTATTATTCTTTGCAAAGAGAAAATATTACCTGCATGTTGAAAATAATTAGTTTTGGTTTAAATTTTTGTTCAAATTAATTACTTTTTGTTGAAAATAATTATTTTATTGTCCAAATTAATTACTTGAAAATAAATAGTTGAAATTATTTAATTTTTGTTGAAAGTAATTAGTTTTTTGGCTAAATAATTACCTAAGTTGCACAAATCGCCTAAAAACTCCTTATTTTGAGCATGGCTAAAGAAAACGTGCTTTTTTAAAAGTTTTTACCTTTTTTAAACAAAAGTTCTATGAATTTGCTTAACTTTAAGCTTTTATCTGATGCTTAAGAAACTTAATAGGAGAAACTATAACTCTGAAAAAAAAACTGAGTTTTATCTACAACTTGACCAATAATTAGATTTTATAATCATTTAAGTCAAGATGTAAAAGGACATAAAAGGACATATTATAGGCTATTTCGGTAAAAAAAGCTTGCAGAATAAACTTTTTGGTTCAAGGCTAAGTTTGGACTAATTATTTTGAACAAAAATAAAATAAAATAAACAAAAACTAATTAATTTCAACATATTTAGTAAATTTTTTTTGTCGAAAATAAACATTTTATTTTTTCAACAAAAAGTAATTAATCTCGACAAAAAGTAATTATTTACGAAGTACAGGTAATTATCATCCCTTTGCAAATATAATGTCCCTGGTACATTAAGTGAAACTGGATGGGATATTTGGGTGTGCCTAACAAACGCACATACAAAAATTTTCAACGCACAATCAAAAATTTTTAGCAAACACGAATTTTATTCTAACAGACATCAACTGAACAACGCACATAAAACTTTTTAACATACAAAATTTAACAATTCCAACGCACATAAGAGTTTATTTTAAAAACTGATTAACAAACATTTTTTTCATTTCAACATACATATTTAATTCCTATATGTCAATAAATCTCAAGACTAAAATCGTAAAAAACTACGCTGAGAAGCGTTAATATACTTGACATAAGAGTTCTAACACGAATTTTAACAAGAACTCACTCACTTGGTAAATATACTAGATATTGAGTTGGATCCTCAATATTTTTTACAAGATGTCTGGTAAGCATCATATAATGCCATCTCTAAAATATTTGTTGATTTAAAAGTATTGATCTGCTAATTTCATCTTTCATTTTGTTGATATTTTATTGAGATTAGCTCGATTTTACTCAATGATGAACAATAATATTAATACAATCAAATATCCGAATTCAAAAGCTAAAATGGCTGGTAAAAGCTTAGCTAAAAAAAGCTTTTTCAAAAAATAGAAAATAACTCATATAAATTTGTAAAGTGTCCAGAAAGTTATTTAAATATCAAGGAACAAGCCTTTAATTGCAATTTTTTTTATTTTCTTATCAATTGACTAAATTCAATATTCAATTAAAAATTTCTAAAAAAAAAATTTTTTAAATAATTTTAATCTATTTAGCGCACAAATTTATGCGTTTTTAATATGTGCGCTGAAATTGTGCGTTAATAAGTTTTTGTTTGTTAAAAAATATCTTATGTTTGCTGAAAAGTTCTGTTTGTGCGTTAAAAAAAATTTATGTTCGTTTAAATAACAGTCCCTGGGATACATAGTTAAACTTTTTTAGCTATATTTTTTTGTATGCACCAAAATTACTTAACTTTGCACTAAAATTACTAAAAATTTCTTATTTTCATTGTGAGAATAAAATTAATTATCGAATTTTAAATTTATTACAGTGTAACCTCGATTTTGTTACCCTCAATTTTGTGAAATTTTGATTTTGTAAACTGAAAATGAAACAATTTTAGGTCATTCTTAAAATTCTTTTACATAGAAACTGGACTCGAATTTGTGAAATTTTGATTTTGTGAAATTTTTTTGGATTACCAAGACGTTTCACAAAATCGAGGTCACACTGTATCTATTTCAAATTTAATGATTGTAAATAATTTTACTAATTTTTTTCATAAAAAGCAATAAAAACCCGATATTTACCTCTAATAGAAATTGTTTTTACTGAATTATTCTATCAGGAAGGGTGAAAATATAGATCTCGTATGTTTTCCCGCTATAAAGTTTTTTTTTTAAATTTCTTAGGTATTAAAAACCTTTTATCTTTCTCTGTTAAGATTGAATAAAATATAATAAATAAAAAAAAAATTGATAATTTTAAAGGTCAGTATATATTTTATTAGAATTACATCACATTATTTTAAAAAATTCCCAACAAAATTAATTTTAATCACTATTTTCTTATTAAAATTTTTTAAATCTTCGTTATCATAATAAGCCAAGGAAGCATAAATTTCTAGTGTTTGAATTTATTATTTTTTTTGGTCAAATTCAATTGCTAATGATAAACATAATATAAGCAATTTTTGATGTTTATCCTGGTCCTATGAGTCGTCGGAACGTTTTCTTTTTTCTTAATTTTCAGATTCTAACACCATCTAACGCCATCTAACGGCTTCTAACGTTTTTTATTATATGAAAGAAAATTGAAAATAAACATAAAATAACGTTAAATGGCAATTGTTACAAGTTAATCGCCACCACTGTAGTATAAATAAAATTTATTCCTAAGGTTTTTTATAATGATTTAATTGTAATTTTCATTTTGTTTCAGAAAATATCCCATGGGATTTTACCAGTTTAAAAAACACATAATTTCACATAATGTCCCAAGAGATATTAAGAGGTGTTTTGTTTAATAACCAAGGGATATTGTGCGAGGTTTTACGGTATTAATTAAAAATAATAAAAATAAAATTAATAATTTTTTTAATATACTGCTTTTCATTTTTTGTTTACTAAAAATTTTTCTTAATTTTAAAAAACAAAACATTTTCAATACAAATTCAATCTATCAAAAATCTTAGTTGCTCTTTCATAAATCAAGCTGATGTTGTCAAACATTGACAATTTAAAATTTTTTATAAAAATTGGAAAATGCATGTTGTAAAGATTTTTTAAATGTTCGTCAAAAATTTTTTTTTTTGTTAAATTGTGATACATACAAAGATGAGAATTTATGTATGCTTAAAATTTTTTTATGTATGTTGGAATAGTAGTCCCATTCGATAATTTTGAATAAATATACTTTAATGTTTTTTCACCACTATTTGCTCTTGATCCTCATTCAATTGTTTGATCTTTATTTCTAAAATCATTTTTCAGATTTCTAGTCTCATTTTTGACCAATTGTTCCTTCTAAAGTGTTGGTGAGTTAGCAAAATTAATAATATAAAAAAAAATTTAACATTTTTTCTAAGACTCTATGCTGAAAAGAAAACAGGATGTTTTTTTTTATTAATTTAAATTCGATGAGTTCAAATTCTATGTAGTTTATAAAAAGAATAAATTTGAACAATTTTATAAAATAAGTAAAACAGATACTAGTCAATCAAGAGTTCACAGGAAACAAAGCTGGGCATCACAATATATTAAGAAAATATCTAAATTTATAACAAATGATTACAGGTTAACATCAGCCAAAATATCAAAGTATACAAGAGCCTATCAGTATCATAGGCTCTGTAATAAAATGTTTTTGTTAAAAGCTAATGGTGTCAATTTAAATCAAAAAATTTTAGTAAAAAAGTTTATGAAGATAGGTTTAGTTTTAAAAAAAATATTTAAGACAAAACGTTTAGCTTCAAATAAAGTACTAATAATTACTCAGAGCACATGCTAAAAAAGTTTATTTCGTTTGTAAAATAAAATAATTTTAAGAAATTTTAATATTATTGAAATTATAAAATTAAATAAAAATGGTAAAACTTAAATTAGCACCTTGAATTAGAAAAATTTTGATCAAATTTTTTTTTCTCAATAGCCAAAGGTTAAACGATTGAGTAAGATTATTCACCCGAACAGTAGAAAAGCTATTGAATTAGCTGCTAAAGAGCATCACAAAGCCAGACATGCCAGGTATTTTCTAAATATTTTGAAAATTTTTTTTCTCTCAAATAAAAGATTAAATAAAATTTTAAAGGAGTACGGAAAAAACCAAAAATAAAATAAATATTTTGGTCAGAAAACTCTTATGGTTCAAGGAACAAATATCAGTATCGACTGATCAAGAACAAATGGAAGTAGCCGAGGACCAAGAAAGCTTATTCAAGCAAAAAGTTTCATACTCTAATGAAGAAATTCATGGTTTAATTGAAAAGTTTGCTAAAAATCTATTCTTTCTCTATTAGTTATTTAATAATGAATTCTACTTAAAGATATTTTCATCGTTTCGATGATGAACTTGAACAAATAAATACGAAAAAACAAATAGGCAAACGTGCTATAGGCCAACACTTTAGTCGAGAACAATCGATTGAAATGACTCTTAAATCAGATAAAAATGAATATGAAACATCGGGATTAGGTATTTAAAAAAAATAATTAGAAACATTTAATTTGAAAAATTTTATAATTTTTTTTATTCAATACAAAAAAGCTATTCCTGATTTGACAAATGCTGACAATGTCAAAATTTTAAGAAATTGGAAAGGAGAGTTAAATCAAATACAAAATATTAAATTAAAGCCAATAAAAAAAAATTAAAAATAAAAATTTTTTTAATTTTTTTTAAAGAATATCCTTGATTACTAAGATCTACCACGATAATAAGGAACTCCGTTAATAATATAAGAAATAAAAATTGATTTTATTCGCTTTCAATCTTGTTTTTAGAGGCCAAACTTGAGTGTTTAATCGAATAAAAAAAACATGAACAATTATATAAAAACTTCTAAAAAGATCTATTACATTATAGAACAGTTTTTTTAATTTACAGGAAAATATTTGTTACCAGAAATATTTTTTATAAATTCCAAAAATCGGAAGAAATAAAAAATAAGAAAGGTCTTTAAAAATATTCGTTTAATGCGCCGAACTAGAGGAGTGTATGGCGCCTTTCCAGCTTCAATCTTATTTTGGTTAATAGCTTTGCAGGATTATCAATAATTAGATGAAAAAAAACTGAAAACTTATTTAAAGAGCCCAATTTCTTGAACTATTTGTAAATTTACTTGAGTTTTTTTTTTCTCTGAAAAAAGTCAACTTTAAAGTTTAAAAAAAATTACTTGAAAATTTATTTAGCAAGAAAAAAATAGCTTTTGATGGCCTAAATAACTGCTGACACTTTGTCTTCTCTTATTTTAGAGAACTTTTTATGAAAATTAATTTATTTAAAAAGCTTAAAAATGAAAAAAATTAATAAAACTTTGAAATATTTAAGCATTTTCAAAGAAAAGATTTTCAAGTAAAAATATTTTTGTTAGAAGAAACCTTGAAAATACCAAAATTTAACTTGAAATTAATTCAGAAACTTCAAGGTTTGAAAGTCTAATTCAATTAACAACCCTAACGTAAGCGTAAAAATACAATTAGCCATTACCAATATTTTATTAGGAAATTTTTCAAAAATATTCTATCAAAATATTTTTTTTCGAAAAATGTTTTTAGGATACCTGAAAAAGAAACAACTTTAATTTTTAACTAAAAGGCACAATATTTAGAAAATATTTAGATTAAAATTTTTAGATTTATTTTTAATGTTAAGCTTTAACTGCGCAATTTCAGTAACAAATACAGTCAATCCTTGGTATAATTTTTTAACTTTGAACGTATTTTGAGTTTAGTTATAACGAGTCGTTCGCTAAATAAGATATAACAAGGAAAAAATCATTATTAACGGACAATTAGTGACAATGATTTTTAAATTAAAATTGCCTAATCAAATAATTCTACATAAAATTTAAACCAATGTAGAATCTTTTTTTTTTTAATTTCATAAAAATTGTCTTATTTTTATTTAAATGCTGAATCGGTGAATTGACATGTGTCAAAATTCCTTTACTACTGCAATAACTCGATAATCGTTTTGAAAAATTTTAAATCTTTTTTTAAATGAGAACAAATTAAATAGTAAGCATTTTTTTCTTTAAATTAGCTTTCTAAATGGGTGTTGCTAAAACCGCGACTCTAAATATACCTGGCCTAATCATAGAAAATTGTCCTTGTTTTCACGTTTAACCGTAAGCAAAGCTCCTAAAAAAATTGAGGTCCATGTCTTAGTAACATTTTTCTAAAGAGAATAAAAAAAATATATTTTTTTAAAAATTAGTTTATTTATTAAAATTATAAACTGGTAACAAAACAGGAAATATCAGACTTTAAAATATTTTAAATTATACTTTTTAAATTTTTATTTATAAATGTTTATTTAAAAAAAAGAATGTGACACTTTTAAGTAATCTTTAAAATTAGGATCAAAAGGAAAATAATCATGAGCTTTTTTTCGCCATATTTTTGCCTCATTAAGTCTGAATGTAGCTTGATAAGAATCAGCAATAATAATTGCTGTTCTAATAGCAATATAATGATAACCAGATTCTTTGGCTAGATCAAAAATCTCAATATAACACTTTAGACCTTCGTCAACTTTTCCTTCTTGCAATAATTTATTACCTAAATAACCGATTGGCTTTATCAAATCATATTTATACTTATGTCGTTGTTTATAAGTATTTCTAACTTTTTCGACTAAACTTGCAATTTTTTTAGAATCAAAATTATCTTTTACTTTGTCTATATCTTTTAGAATTTCTTGACGTTTCTTGTTAAATACGCTATCTTTACGATCCATCTCACAAATCTCACATGTGCATTTGAAACCAAACTGCTTCGATATTTTTTCACGTTCTTCAATCGATTCTAAAGGAAAATAAGAAACAGTTAACTCTTCACCTTGTTTGATATCTCTACCCGTATATATTATTACAAAATCGGAAAAATATATTCTCATACAATTCTCTAAACATGAGTGATTAAAATATGACGGGTAGTACCATACACCAGAACTATCAAAATTTTTTTCATGAATAAATCTAAAGTCTTCAGCTTTGAATGCATTAAAAGTTTGAATATTTTCGATTCGTTCTGTGTCGATTATACTCGGATCTATTTTTTGATAACGATCAAAATTATTACCACCATAAAGTTTGTAAACTTGTTCACTTAAAAAAGGGTCATTTCTCATTTTATAAATTAAATTCAACAAATTTAGACATTGTGAATTTTTGTCAACTGTACGATTTAATAAATTATAAGCGATTAAAGCATACCTTGATAAAAATTCACAATCATAACTAATTGACAAGGCCTTAGATCCAACTAAAAGTGTATTCTTAGGTATGTCGACTTTGGCAATAACGCCTTTACCTTTCTTTGGAATATCAATTATTTCAATTTTATCAGAGACATAATCCGCGACATCAACTCTCAAATTATCCTTGCCACTATTTTTAATTAAATAGCTAAAATCATAAATTCCTTTAGTCTCTTGGATTCGTTTATGACATTTTTCAATCTCTTGTTTTGCCTCTTTATTTTGTGAATTAAGTTCTAGACACTTTTCAAATTGTTCTAAGCTTTTTTCAAATTGTCGCATGTTATACAAAGATAGACCTAGTCTAAAATAACCTTTTTCATTGGGTTCCAAATGGACTGATTTCTCAGCGTCTAAAAGAGCACTTTGATAACACTCTAATTTAAGATATGCCAGAGCTCGATTTGAATATGATTTAACACAATTTTTGAGAGTGAGAGCTTTTGTATATGATCTAATTGCTTGAAGAAATTTTTTCTGAGAAAAAAATTCATTTCCTTCTTTGTTGAATTTTTCGTAAAAAATTGAATTATCTTGAATAGACTTAGGAATCTCTGTTAGAATAACAATTTCTAAATCTGATGGAGAATCAACTCTCACTGAAAACATACCATTACCAGATGCAGCCGTTTTCAAAAATGGTTCTTTAATTCTTACAGTAGCACCAAGTGGTAACAAAAGCTTCGGATCCTCATCGTAATTTCGGTTTAGATTATAAACAGAAAATACTTCTAAATCACCGTTTTCATCTTGGATCAAACTTTGAATAGCAGTAATAAAGAACGGTTCATAAGCGACTTTGCCCTCTAGATATCTTCCTTCATGTACCTTGTTCACATACATTTCTTTTAATGTAATTTTTTTCAAGTCCTCCCATTTCTTGTAGCTGGTATGTTTTTTTATACAAGTGTAGGTTTGCTTCAATTCAATAGTTTTCTTATTTTTATTTGAATTGTTATTAAACATTCGTATTCTAAAATCATGTTCGAAAAATGATTTTGATCCAGGTCTCAAAAATGGTTTGATACTTTGATTTTTCTTTTCGTTCTCTTCAATTTTTTTAAACAATTCAACCGCATTTTCTAAAACTTGATCCATCATTTTTTTTTTTGAGAAATAATTTGTTTCTTTCTAAAAAATAATCGAAATACTTATTTGATTCATGAAATTAAAATTAAAATGAAAAAAACCAATGGTTTATATGAAGTTTTATTTAACGTTTAGTTTACATGAAATTTTGAAAAATTTTATGAAATTTTTATTTTTTTTTTGACTCACATCAACTGTTAAAACAAGGATTGGGATTTAAAAATAAAGAAACAAAAAAAAAATGCTTTGAAAAAAAGCTTAATCCAACTTTCTAAATAAAGAAAAATTTTTTGCCAAAACTTTTTCGACAAAAAATTTACAGAGATTCGAATGAATGTTAAATTTTAATAACTATAATTTTAAGTTGTCTTCGATATGGTTACGGGAACGGTCAAAAATTGATTGTTGACGTCACAGTTTCATTAGAACCTGAGAATGCTTGTTGACTCCGCAAAAAGTCAACAAAAACTGAAAGGATTCAGATTAAATGAGTCAATTCCATTGAGTTTGTCATATAATAGATTTATACATTATTTAAGATTTATATTTTATTGTGTTTTGCATTTTTAATAGTTCCACGTAACTAAGAATTCATATTACCTTAAATGGAAATATCTATTTTATATATATTTCCTAATATGAATCTAGTCACGTACTTAATGCCTATTTATTTTATTTTCTTTTTATGATTTTTATCTTTCTAAAATAAACATTTTAACAAGTAAAGAACATTATTTATTAATCCTAATTGTCCCATTTACATGGTAGCAGCGATATAAAATGGCCACCACAAGTCAAAGAGAAGCACTTAAAGGTACTGAATCCAGTTGGACAACTGAACAAAAGATCAGATTATTATCCGAATTTGATGCCAATGTGAAGAGAATAAGAGAACTTCAATTGGAAGTAGCACAGAGAAGCTACATGTTAGACCCAAATACGCCATTGTTTTATGGAAGAAGCAATGAGAATGTTGAGAATTGGATCTCGATTATTTCGAATAGTATTAAGGCTGCAGGAGTTCCGGAGGACAGGAAACTAGCGGTAATTACTCCTTATGTTAGGGATTCGGCTTTGAATACGTTATTAAGTTATCAAAAAAGTTCAGGTGTTAAGACCTTGGAAGGATTTTTAAAATTGCTATTGGAGAGGGATAATAGTAAGGCCAGAAAAGGGAAAATTAAGTTAGATTTATTTGCATTAAAACAGACTGGTAGTTTCGATGAGTTTTTGGCAAAATTTCAAGAGTTAGCAAATGAATCGGGAATGGGACAAGAAGATTTAATCCTTATATTTTCCCATGCACTAAAACCTAAATGTGCATTAGAAGTTCAGATAAGAGAACCTAAGTCTATTGAAGAGGCTTACAAAATAGCTATAAAATTTGAAAAAAATTTAGGATTTATTAAAGGTAGGAACTTGGGAGAACAAAAAATAAATTATGTTAAGAATTTCGAAAGGGATAGAAATAAAAATGGGAATTATAGGAAGAAATATCAGAAAGTAAAAGAAGAAGAAATTAAGAAAGGAGGAAAAACAAAAAAATGCTATAATTGTCAGAAGTTAGGGCATATAGCTAAGGATTGTTGGAAGTTAAAAAGGATCAAAAAAGCGAATTATGTTAGATTAGGAAATTCGGATGAAAACGAAGGAAATTCAAGTAGTGAAGAGGAAAAAGCTAATGTTGTTTCACTTTTAGCTGAATCAAACAATTTATTAATGACTGTTGGTTTTATTGATAAGAAAGAAGTAAATAGAATAGTTTTCGACATAGGTGCAACAATGTCTATTATAGCTGAAAAATGTGCGATTAAAAACGGTATAACTTATAAACCCGATTCTACTCAAGTAAGATTAGCAGATGATAGTTTAGTTAAGGTATGTGGTAAAACGGAACCACTTGAGGTAAATATTGGGGGGTTTATATGTAAATTAGCTATGTTAGTTTTAAAACATAAGGAATATAACATTCTTTTAGGGATGGACTATTTTAATTTAACAGGAGCTGGCATTTTCCCTAAACAGAGGATAATAAAGTTTGATACGTATGAACTAAATTTAAATAACTTTGAACGAAATGAAGACGAGTTGTTACTAACTTCATTAGAAGATGAATTAGATTCGGATAATGAGTTTGGATTTTTTGATAAGTCTAAAATAGAAATTAAGTCAAAAATGAATTTGCCAGAAGAATTTAAGGAAGATTTTAGGGAATTGAAACCGAAAATTATAGAGAACTTAGCAACCTACTATAAAGACTTGAAAGGTGGTTGCAAAGTGGGCCAGTTTAAGATTAGACTGAAGGAAGATCGTGTGATATTTAAACACCCGTATAGACAATCAGAAACTGAGAAAAGAGAAATGCGGAAAGTAACGGATGAACTTTTAGAAGCTGGCATAATACGGATTTCTGACTCGCCATATTCTTCACCATTCTTTATGGTTAAGAAAAAAGATGGGAGCTATAGACCAGCAATAGATTTTAAAGAGTTAAACAAAATTACTAATTGTCCCATTTACAAGTTTTTTTAGTTTATTGTTTATTTTAAAATATAAAGTAGCACTTAATAGATACGAACGAGAATTTCCAGGCCTTGTTTCAGTGAATTATTTTTTATTAATGGGAATAGAAATTAAATTAAAAAAAAGAATTATAAGTTTCTTGGTCCTAGACAGTTTATCTGGTGTGTTTTTATTCCAATTTTTGTTTCATATCTCTTTCCGCAGTGCAAGAATTCTACTTTTGGTTTTGTTTCTTTTGAATTTAATTCAGATGTTTTTGAAAATGTTGTTTTTACTCTGAAAATTTTTTTTTTTTCGTTTTCATCTCTCAAAGTTCTTATACATTTCTGAACTATACTTTCTTTGTATAATTTAGTTTTGGCGATTTTCGTTTTGAAAGGCAAGTTATAATTAGAACGATCTTTATTTTTATATTTATTCGAATTCGAAATGTTGACGACCAGTTCAACATACATAAAAAAAATTTCAACGCACACATAAAAATTTTTCAACAGACATATTATTCCATCTCAACAGATTTAACTTCTAAGCATACAAAATAACTTTAAGCGCACAAAAATATGTTCAACATACATAAAAAAAATTTTTTTTTTTCGGACTTTTTAACTTAGAGATCTATCCTAATATCTGTCAAAATATTAATATTGGTGTTTCTATTTTAAACATAGATTCTGTTATAATTTATTTATAAAAAGTCTGGTTCCCTGAGATCTTTTTGTCCCCATAACTAATGGTCAAAAAAGCCTATACTGATAGGTTTTACTAGTATTTAAATTTTGTTTAAACGTTTATTTCAAAAATAACAAAATAGAAAAATCGTTTAAAATGAATAAGTAAAAAACGATTTAAATCTTTAAAACCTATACTGGTAAAAGATTTATTTTTTATTGTTTGTCAATTTAAATCCATCGCAATTAATAAGTTTGATTTGACTAGTTTTTGTTACAGGAGGGGGCTAATTTAACTTTTTTTTTTTAAAAAGTCTGTTGTTTTACGAAATATGTATGTTATTCAGTTTTTGTGCGTTTAAATTTTTTTGTATGTTTTGATTTTCAGTATGTGCACTGAAAAGTTTCTGTATGTCTGTTGAAAATATTTTTTTGTATGATGAAACAAAAATCTCTTGACATCTTTTAGCAGTTTTGAGACTTTTTGGACAACCATTTTATCTATACGGTCATTTGAATTTGACTTTGTAAACGCTTTACAGACCTTTTTTATTTATATAATACTGATGTTTCACAATTACTAAAAAATTTAGGGATTCCAACCAGCAATCATTAAAAATGTTTAGCTTTGCTTGTCTTTAGCCGATTTTTCTCTTCAAAGAATCTCCAATCTGGAACTCTTTTTTAGATTTATTTTTTATAGATTATTTTTTTTAGAAATTACTTAGCTCTTTATAACGGCATCTAACGGGAATAAATTCTATTTTTTCTAACGCTATTATAACAAAAAACGCGAGAAATCGTTAGATAATATTAAATGGTGATTGGTAATTAGTAATTACCAATCACCATTTACTATAAATATGGTAATTACTAATTACCATATTTATAGTAAATGATAATTTAAAATTTCATTTAGCAACATCAAATAAAAATTTCTTGACTTTACAATTTTAAGATCAATATATTTACATTAATAAATTTTGATGTTAAATTTAAGATCAAGGTGATTCCCAATTAAATTCGCAAAAATTTTCAATTAGAAAAGAAATCACATAAATTTTTTTTTGTTCAATTCAATAAAATTAAATCTTTTTCAATGTTTATGCTGTAAACAGACCTGTAATCAACTATAAGTCAAAAATTTGAATTCAAAAAGAACTTCCGAAATTCTTAAAGCTTAAATAAAACTTTATTATTAAATAATTAAAAATTAATTTTTTTGTTTAGAAATTAAGTCCAATACATGTTTTTGAGCTAAAAAAGACTATCTTAATTTAAGAAAAAAAAAAGTTAAAATAAAAATTAACAAATCTAAATATTTGATTGCAATTTTTGATAAAATTAAAATTAAGATAATCTCTGTAATAAAAAAAAAAGAGAAAAGGGAACTTGAAAACAAATAAAATTAAAAACTAGCATACAATGCAATCAGGATTCTCTTGTATTCTCAATAATTGTGTTAACGCCTTAAATAAATAATTCATGCTACCATAGCGCCCAGATGGCGCTAAATCATAAAAATGCTCGCAAATTCCTCTGGCACTCGGACATCGTTTTCCAATAGCACAACATAAAGTTGCATCTCCATCGGATTTGACTTGCTCTTGTAAAAACAATTCGTTTGCTCTATTAACAATATTGTCAATAATAATTATTTCGTTTAAAAAAAAACGCGGTTCATTTTGGGCAAGCATAACCATTAGCATACATGCTTCGACTATTAATTGTCTATATTCGGGTTCAGTTATTCCATTCAATGCTTCTTCGACTAGTAAGGCAAATTTTAGCTCTTCTTTTGTCATTTCTCTTGTTAGACTTTGATTTAATACATAACCATATATTTGAATACCTTGACACTTATTGTTTTAAATTTTTTAATATTTTTCAAGATTAAAAAAAATTGTTTTTTTTTTTTAATTTTAAACCTTTTCTAATGCCATCCAAACTTTAGAATAAAATCCAATTGGAACACGATTTAATGAGCCATCCAAACGTCGACGTCGTATCCATTGACCATGCTTATCCAAATCGGAATTAGCGCCTTCTTCGTCATCTTTTTCTTCAGAAATTAATAAAATTGGTTTGTTTCTAACTGAATAGCCTTGTTTCAATTCATCCCTAAGATAACGTCTTTCTATTTCAGCTTTTTTTTGATCGTCTAAATCACTCACTGAACTTGGCATACGCGATGAATATATTGATGTAGCACCTAATTCTTTTCCGCTTAAAATCATATGCAATAAGGTCTTCATTTCATATGGACTCAAATTTAACAAATGATCAGTGGCTTCTTCAACTTTATTGATTATAGAATTAATTTAAACATTTTTTTTTGAGTATTTAAACCTAATTTAAAAAAATATTTACCTGAACAACTAAGTGTTCTTTCTAATTCCCCAATCATTACTTGAATAATTAATCCTAATCTTAAACGAATCATTCCCTCAAATAATTGTGGCTCTGTTGCTATAAACAAGGACATGTAAATTAATAGTTCTTGTGTAACCATCATCATGCTTATATCTTTTTCCCATGCTTGTTTTATCAATTGATAAATTTGATCTTTTGGCAATGGCCTTTTATTATTTAGAAAATATTGAATCACTTAAAGACTAAATTAAATTAACATTCAAATTGCCAAAATTAAGAAAAGCTGCAATCATGACATAAGAATTGATATCATGATTACACCGGTGTCATCTTAAAATATTTATTAAGCTTTATCCGGTCAACTACTCTGCGGTCGTGTCTCAAAGCAATAAAGAGCATTTCTATGCATAGAATGTAATGAGCAAGTGAAAAACAAATAGTTGGAGCAGTTTCTTTGTCGAGCCTTAAGAATACGAGTTATTTAATGATGTAATGATAATGATGATTATGATGAAAAATTTTATTTTTGTTTTTACATAAATTACGATCTTTTTCAAGTCTTACAGTGCTACTTTGAAATATAAATTTTAAACATTTCAAGTAAAAAGATAATCTTGAGTGTTTTGAGTCGATTCAAAACGACTAGAAACGACTGATTTTTTATCGAGCCGATTTTAATCGACTTATCGAAAATTAAATTTTTTGTGTAATTTTTTTGTTAGTGAATTGATTTTTTTCAGATTTTTAAAATCAGGTGCCGTCACGTTACAAATTATACCCCACCACTGTAAATACCAAAATTTACGTCTTAAATTAGATTTCTTTATATTAATCACTCCTAAAAAGTTTGAGAATATTTTCCTAAAAATAGAGAAAGAAGAAAAACTCAATTTCTAAAAATATACATTCGAAAATTTCACGATGGTAATTTGAATGTTAAAGCTTAGTTTCTTACGATTTGATGCTAATTTCACTATTTAGTCGTGTTGAAGGTAAACCAATAGATATTTGCTTTTGTCTAACAATAAGCGTCAAAACTGCCTTAGAAAATAATTTGAAATAAATTTAGTTAACTTTGAAGGTAATGTTTTTTTCGAGTTACTTTTGGTAGTTCATCAGATGTAAGATCAAGCATGCCAGCCGAGTGCCTAACCAACCACCACATTTTTCGTATTGATGCTTTTTCATAAACATTCCCAATCAAATCTCTTAAACGGGATCCTTGGAAAAAATTTTTATGTATTGCTGGTATTTCCCAATCTAGATTTCTTGAATAAAAAAATAAATAAAAAAAAATAAAAATAATAAAATTCGCAAAAACCGCTTACTTTGTTTCATACAAATAATGTAGAATATCAGCTTCGTCGTGTAGAGATTTATTATCTCTAAGTAAATTCAATAAATCATCATCATTCATTTTTTGATATGTAACATTTTGTACAATATAGCGTTGTCTGTCATTCGTATCATCTAGTAATGGAACTTTAAGTGTTGATGGGATCTTTGCGGCCTTTTCAATTATTCCTAAAAAATACAAACAATTAAATGAATCTACTCAAACTTTAATAAATGCTTTAGTATGTGTTATTAATTATTTTATATTTTTGTTTAGTTAATTAAATTTTATTTTTAAATAAAAGCAGGTAAAATAAAGTTTTAGCTTATTGTTAAAATTTAGTTTATCGAAGACTTACTTTTGGGATCAATAAAAATATGAGCAAAGCTGGGTCTCTTTGCTGTATTATAAATTACTAAAATAATTCAAAAAAGAAAATTTAAAGCTGAGAATTAAGTATTATAGATCTTTTTTTTTTTAAGATAAGAAGATTTTACACAGCAAAAAATAGAGCTTTATTTTTATTTGAAAAAAAAATTTTACTTGGACATTCAGTGTAATGAATAGATCTGCTTCTTTTGGCTATGCCCATAATGGCTCCCAATTTTTTAGCTCTATTTTGATTTTTATTTATACTAGCCAATGAAACTTGAGATGCATTCAAACTCGCTGTTGATAAATTATTAACACCTAATTTTCCAGTTTCTTTGGACAAAGATGCTTTGTATTTGTTAATAAGATCGCTTGTCTTTGAAAAACTTGTATTTTGTTCTTCTAAATATTTAAAGACTTGTTTTTCATTTTCTTGAAAATAAAACAATATTTATTTATTAATTTCTTATAAGATAAAAAAATTTTTAGTTGATTTTATTTTACCAACTCCTTCTTCACCGGTTCCAATAAAAGTTAAACTTGTTAGACATGCTGTTTTTATAAAGTCTTCTAATCTACCAAGTTGTACTCTTTTAATATTTATAAAAAATGTCATTTGTCATACAAGATGTCATGAGACTAAGTAATATTACCTGGCACCATTTATATAACCGCTATAAAGTTTTTTGATTGTTGATATTAATTGAGAATTTAAATTTTCATGTGCCTCTAAAATTAAAATTTAATATTTAGAAAAATAAAAAGTTTGTCAAGAGATTTGATGAATTTTACCATAAATTTCTTTTGTAATAACAAAAACAACTGTAGGTCGACCTGGTATGTTATTCCAATTGCGTTCTATAAACGAAACATAAGTTCTAAATGAATCCAGTGTGAAATCAATGTCAGATGCCATGTAGAAAGATTTATGATCCATAAACTATTAAGCGTTAAATTATTTGTTAATTCTAGACATTTAAAATTTTCGTTTAATATTTTTTGAAAGGGAATTGAGACTCACTTCCTGCATACGATAAGTTTATAAAGAACTCAATGCTGGATGAAAGGATACTTATTTAGAAAGACCATAGAAAACTACAGTTTTAAAATTTTTTAGGTAAAATTCTGAGTTACAATTTTCAATTTTTTTTCCGATGCCAATTATTAGTAGTTAAAATGCGACGAATTTTTCTAAGTTCTTTGAAATTAAAAAACACTAAGTCTTGTGTACTTAAATTAACTATTAAAAAACTTTTGAAATTTTTTAAAAATGGATGTAAATAAAAAAAAATTCGATTAACAAATTTCGAATAAAACTAAAGCGTCAAGTCTTTTTTAATTATTATCTAAGCTCATAAATAAATCAGATTATGAGAATAAAATATCAATTGACAAGTTTATAGTGAAAAGTGACATTATTCACAAAAAGCAAAGTTTCTTAAAAAAGTTATTTTTTTTCCCCGTACCAATTACGGTCCGATAGTACGGTAAAACGTAAAAAATTTTTTCTTTTTTTTGAAATTTTTTTTTTCAAACAATTTTAAATTTTCGAAAAATACGGTTTTTCGAAAAATAAAATTTTTTGAAAAAAAAAGTAAAAAATAAATTAAAAAAAAAATTTTTTTGTAATGTACGGTACGGTACGGTAGTACGGTCGAGCCGGTCCGGCATATGATACGGTACGTTCGCCATACGTTCTCGTCCGGCTACGTCGTAAATTCGATGTACGCTTGTTTTCCTTTCCTTTTCATCGGCTCTTCTTCTTCTTTTCTTCAACTTTTTTTTTCTTTCCTTACTCAGAAAAGGAAAATAAAATGAAGAGTTCCTCTTTTCTTCTAGCTAACAATTTTTGTCTTCTTAACATTTAAATTATTTTTTTAATTACATTACAATGAGCAAGAAGAATTTTAAAATTTTTCATTTTATTTTTAAGAATATTTTACTAATTATTTACGACCATTTACGGACTTTACTTCAACAAGAATTTTTGACAAAATTTTCCCAAAAAAATTAAATAAGTGTATTAAGAATTTTTTAGTATGTTGAAGCATTGAGTGTGCTAAAAATTATTTTAAGTGTAGGATTCAGTCAATTGGTTGTGTGTGAACAGTAGTCCTTTTTTTAAAAATAATCAAGAGCTACTTACCGATGCTGTAAACGCAAATAGTTGTCCTTTCATTGTATAGAGCTTACTAGCTTAATTAAAACAAAACTTATTAATTCTTCAATTTTTAAATTAATTGCTTATTTATATCACCCCAAAGCCTACAAGAAATTATTTGATTAACAAAATATTATGTATTTTTTTATTAAATACGAAGTGATATAAATAAGCATTTACTGTATTAGAAACAAAATATTTTAGAATACTTGCTAAAAATCCAATGTCTGTAACAGGTCGACCCGTCAAACCCAAACGCTCATTTTTACCCAAAAATGAATAAATATAAGCCAATACTTTAGCTGGGTATATTTGAATCGGGGCTACATCGCTAACAGTTTGAACATTTATATTATGATCATTGGCAAGTTTAAGTTGAATTTCTTCGTTTTCAGCTAAAACTGTTACTTGAACAACAAGATCTGGCTTAGGCTGTATAGCTAATCTCCTATTTAATGGATCTAATTCACCAGGAGCAATTAAGTTATCTCTTAAAAGTTTGCTTATTATATAAAGTGATTGACCCCACATATGAGGCACTTTACCCAATGGCACTCTATCTTGAGATTTTGGATTTTTATATTCTTCTTCAACTTTATAAGCTGGCACAGCATATAACTCGGGAACTAATTTAATAGATTCTTCATCTTTAATTAAAACATCTTCTAAATTAGTTGATATTACTTCAACTTGTTCAGGATCATTGTAAAAAATTCCATCCAAAACAAGATAGCACCAAAATAACGGCCATTGACATTCAATATTTTCAAATATTTTCAACTCCCATGGTTCATAATGTAGACGACGTGGATCCTCACGCGCTGTTTTATAACCATCTCTTATAAATCTACAACATCCATAACGACCTTGTAATTTAGACAAAATTTCCTGACGTGTCAAATTAACTAATTCCATATCGTCTAATGCAAAACCAGGATAGGATATTATACTCAATAAAGCTGCATCTGTTTCTTTTGAATTCGATTCTCTGGGTAGCATACAAGTTAAAATAGTATTACACCAATGTATTGTATCAGACATTACGTGTATTACACTCGAATCACTTCCTCTTGAACCGAATAAATCAAGTTCATCCAAGGCTTGTAAAGCCGCCTTAGCCATGCCAATAGAGCTAGCATTCAATTCAGGCAAACCGTGATTTGTTTTATCACCACGCTCCCAAATACCATAATCAGGTATTTGATATGAATTCTCAATATAAAAAACTAGATTTTGTATGAATAAAACCTCGTCTAATGTATAAATTATTTGTAGACCCGATGCTGTCATCTCAGCCAAACATAATAAATAAAGTGAAACGGCGTCTATTTGTAAATGACCCCATTCAAAATCGCCTACAACAGTTGCGCATGTTTTAGATGAATATTTAGCATGCAAACTGTCTCGCGGATCATAAGTATATTTAAATTTTTCGACTTTTTTTATTTGTAACATCATCGCTTGTAATAGACCCCTCATTAGTTTAACTACTGATTGTTCTAATTCATAAGCCTTGGCACGACCATAATCTTTATCAGCATGTTTTTTATAAGCCAATGCCAAAGCCCATACAGCTAGTATCGAATAGACATCATCTCTTATCCATGAATGATCACTTTCTGTCGAAGCTGCCAACAAACCACTAACAGGATTCTTTTTAGAAACAATTAAAAATTCAATTTTTCAATACGAAAAAAGTCAAAAATACTTGATGAGCTAAAATTGTTTTATTAACTATTTTATTGTAATAGTCTAATTTAGTTCCAGAATCACGTCTCACTCTAACTTTAGCTCGAGACAGTGAATTTCTTCTCGACATTTTAAATTTTTTACTCTACTGTCCAAAAAAACTAAATTTTAAAAAATCTAAAAAGAGTATACTTAATTAATTTCTCACAGTTAAAAAGCTGTTTACAATACAGTAGTTCTTATTAAAATGTAATCTCAACGTAACTTTTGACCACAAACTGAAAAATTTCTCGCCAGACTAAGAAACTTATTTACTTTTGACAAATCAAATGTTGAAATTGATAATTAGGTCCTTTACTTGAAATTTCAAATTGTTTCCAAATTTTGAAGGATGCAAAAAATTCAAAAATTTTAATTTAGTGTAGAGCATTTACTACGGGGCCTTGGGAGAAAGCCCTACTAAAGTGGTAAATTAATTTTTTTTTAAATTTAATTTTATGCTTTTGAATTTCATTCAAATTTAACCAATCTTTAATGAATTAATTTTGCTGAAGAATTATGTTGTTCCTTAAAGCATTCAATTCGAATTATTATTTCGAGTCGAATTTAGAAAATAAACAATAATAATTTTATTTCTATTTATAAAAAATAATGATAATTATTTTAAAAAAAAAAATTATGAAAATTTTTTTTTCTCTCTCATAATTCATAAGTTTTACCAATCTACGCTTGAACTTAATTAAATCAGAATGAAATTAATTTCTTTTCTAACTTTTCTTTTTAGCTAAAATAAACCAAGTAACTTAGGCTGCTAAAGCAGACAATTTGCGAATTTTATTTCAAGGTTTTAATTATTTTTTTTTCAATTTTTCATAAAAGCAAGAATAGAATTCTCGAATATAAATTGAAAGAAAAAATAAGCCTCGAGATTTTTAACTTTAGTTTCTAACGCAAATTTTTCTAAACATTCAATAAAATTTCTTTTTTAATTCGGCTCAGCTAAATCATGTGCAAAATCAGTACTTTTTTTTATTGAGGTAAAAAAAAATTAGAAAAATAAAGTCAGAAATAAGTGAAATTTCAAGCTGAAATTTTGTATTTTTTTTCATTAGTAATTAACGCTTGAGCTTATTTAAAGTGAAAAGAAAAGATTAGATAAATATATTTATTTATTTATCCTAATGCTGAGGCCGATTTTCGACCACTTAATCAGAGTCGTGTTAAATAAACGACCCTGTCCACTGATAAAAAAAAGTATTCAGTTTATCATTCCGTTTTTTTAATACATCTCTAACTTTTTTAAAGTTTTTACCTCAATCGTTAACAGTGTAAAAAAAATAACAGAAAACACATGCACTTTTGAATAATCTAAAATTCATTCATTTAAAAAAAATTACGCTGTTAATATAAACGGTTTCTTTATGACAACTTAAAGAGTGGAAGGTATTTAAAAGTAAGAGCAAATAGTAAACCAAACCTTTAGGTTCTCGAAAAATAAGAACGATCAAAAAACACTGTTTTAACAGTTTTTTACAGTAAGCGTTTTTCACGCAGTTTAAACGGCAAAGTAAAATTTTTGCTCATTTTTCAATTTTCATTTTTGCTCAAAAAATTTAAATACGCAATTACTTGCACGCTGAAATTTTAAAGAGCCAATCCTTTTTATTAAAAGCTTTCAAATAATATTTTTTAATGTGTTTAAAAAAGGATTGGTCTTTTAAAAATTCAGCGTGCAAGTAATTGCGTATTTAAATTTTTTGAGCAAAAATGAAAATTGAAAAATGAGCAAAAATTTTACTTTGCCGTTTAAACGACGCTTTTTTTGGAAAAATATTTATTTTTAAATTAAATTTTTTTAACGTTTTTCTAATGTTTTTTGTGTGTTTTCCAGCGAATTAAACGCTCTACAACGCAAAAAAAAACAGTGTTTAATCGAAATTAAAACGATGTTTATACGCAGCTTTTTTTCAGGACATAATGGACATTTTCTAAACTTATGTTTAAAACGTAATTTCTCGATTTTAACGAAATGTCGTTAAACCGGAATACCCAACTTGTCGTTAAATATCCAACACTGATTTTCAAAATGACATAACAACATGTTGTTAAAGTCAACATGTCCTTATAAATTTTTTCTTTCTTTTTACCACTAAAAATCGCTAGATATTTTCATACATTTTCAAAGCGCTTAATAAATTTTCGTGAAACTTTAAAAAATTTTCAAGCCCTATAAAAATATTTTTACAAAAATTTAAGTAATTTCATTAAAATTTTTGAAAAAAAATCAGGAGTTGAAATTTTAACTTTTATAATAAACTTTTAAAATTGAGCCTTAATATTTTAATGCCTCAAAAAATGTAAATTCTACCACTTATTTATTTTAATATCCTCTTGTTAAAAAAAAATTTCACAGATATTTTTTTTGTTTAAATGCAGAGTTTTATGGTGATCAAAAAAACTTCGAAATATTTTCGAAAAAAAAATAGTTTATTTATTTGTTGTAGTTTTAATTGGGTACGATGGTGAACCGTTTTGAAAATTTTGGATAAATTTTTTCTAACAAATTTCTTAAAAAGTGGTAATTTTAATACGATTTTTCTAGGAGATTGAAAAAAAAATTAAAATTGATTTTTAATAATAGGTTTATTTTTATTTTGATTTAAGAGGTTTCTGAACGTGTCGTTCGGAATAAACATATTCAGGCAAAAAATCTTGACCTGGACAAAATGATAAATATTTCTTAAATTTTCTGTTTCTTGGAAGAGATGCTAATCTTAGTAAAACATCCATTTGAGAGCACAGATTCTTATGAACTGATTGCCATGATTTAACTTGACATTCTTTAGAACAATAAACTGCCAATTTACATTTTGCACATCTTAACAAACTTTCTTTTTCAACTCCACATGAAAAGCATTTTTCTGGACTTTTCTTAAAATTCAAATCTTTTAAATCCAAAACTTTACTTGCTTCTTCTTCTAAATTCTTCAATCCAGTTTTAAATACATAGCATGTTTCCAACGCTTCTTGTCGTATTCCTTCGCTTAAGTCTAAGAAAGTCTTTCTTTCGGCGTATAAAATTGCTAGTGTGTGGCCTTTTTTTAAATCTTGCCACGTAAAACTAACAGGCATTTCATTCGATTCGTTATAGAAATGTATTGGAACTTTTTCACCGAATCTAGAATGAGCATGCACTCGGTGTCTAAGAAAAAAAAAGCTTTCATCAATTTCGGCAAGGAACACCCAATTACATCTTAGTTTTCCCATATAACCGCTTAAATCATAGTAATATTCAGAAGGATCATTTTCATCAAATAAGTTGGCAAATGAAGCGAATATTACATGATTTCTCAAGGCTTTGGTTACGCTACAGACTGGATTACCATATTTGTCACAATTATCATTATATTTTTCTGGATGATATCCACATTCACACGACGTTAAATCTTTTCTTTCGCTAGCGTTCATTCTTGATATTAATTTTAAAAATTAATTTCTAATTTTTTCTTTGTTAAAACTTTTTCAAAGGGATGTAAAACTGCAAAGCTATGGACTTTTTTGTTGTTTCTTTAACATGTTGAAACATGTTACCCACCTAATATCACATATGTATCAGCTCTGTAGTTGATGCTATAAGATAAGTAATTAAAACCATATGTTGACACGTATTTCAGAAGCTAGAAGCTTCGAGATGCTGACACATTCTAGAGCTTTTTATCATATCAGTAACTGCTTACGTGCACATTTATGAGCACGTACTTTACAGTATAAATAAGGATTCTATTCTTAATAACTTCAAATCGATCCAACAATAACTAAAGTACTTATTTAATAAACTAGTTAAAACTATATATTGTCTTTTATATAATCCAGTCATAAACAGTTTAATTACAAAAGTCAAAAAAACTTAGAGACCGTAGTAAATAAGGAAAATTCTCGTTTAATATTTTTAGTTAGAAAATTTCAATACATTGTACATTTACTTGATCAAATTTTTTTGCATAATCTTTCTAAATTACCATTCTTCTGATAAAAATTTTTTATGAGGTAACTACATAAAAAAAATTTAAAAAATTTTTAAATTTGAAAATTCAATAGGAAATTTTCGTATTTTATTCATTTTAATCTCTAATTTGACAGATCCGTCACATTTGAGCTGAATTATATCTAAAATTTTTTAGTGAATGTGAGGAATAACTAAAATTTCCCGTTAAACAAAATATTGAATGTATAAATTATTTCAAGTTTAAAAATTAGATTTGAAATTAATTAAATTTAAATTTTTTAATCTCGATAAAACACCGTAGATGTCGCTATTGAGAATATTCTTTTGAACTTGGAAATTCTAGGAAAAATTTTCTCTTACTTTTCACATTAAATTTTAGAATATCTTATACAAAATTGGATAGATATCAGACCCAAACAAATAATCATTTTTTTATTAAAATTTGGCAGAGCTGGGTCAAAAATATTATTTTTAGAAAATCAATTGGATGATTTTCTGGGATAGAGAATACTAATTTGAGATCGACAACTTAAGATTCATTTTTTGAATTTAAAAATATTTTTACAAGATATCAGGTTGATACAATGCTGGTGATTACAATTTGTAACATGACGTCAAATTTTATAGATTTTTACAAATTAATCACCACCACTGTAAATTAAAAAAGATTTCATTTATATCCTTTTTCATTTCTACAAAACAAGTGCTAGCTTAGGAAATTGGATAAATAAAATTAAATTTAATTGAATTAATTTATAATCAGGAAAAAAATTTCGGACCATTTCAAGATAAAATGTCTTGAGAGTGACTAAATATTAGAGAGGACTAAGAGAAAATAAAAATAAAAAAGAATTAATTTAAAATAAAGTTTAATAAGATTCATTAAAAACAATCAAGAGATTATAAATTCTTTTAAAAAAATTTGCATTCAAGAAATTCTTTAAAATTGGGAACAAGGGATTATTCTAGGCGCAAAAAAAAAAAATGACATAGTCTCATTTTTGTTTTTATTTTTAAAAAATTAAAAAAAAAAATGTTTTCCTATTCATTTCTATCAGTCCATCTCCACCAAGCAGCTTTCATTCTATCACTTAAAGCTTCAAATGAGTCCAAAGCCGGTCTTACATCTAACAAAGTAAATTCACCGTTGGCTTTAACTGGACCACCATCATAATAATCAATAATGTAACGTACATCTTTACCACAACGATCAACAATCCAATCATGTCTATCAAATGGTAGTTCGTAGCCCATCCAATTTCTAATTCTGGCTCGTGGTGAATAATCACTGGCTTTACCACCAAATTTTTTTAATTTTGGTTCTTGACACTCTCCCAAGTGCAACGATTCCCATTTTAAAACTTCTTGCCAGGCTTTTTCATTATTTGCATTGTGAATATTAATAATATGAGTCATATCTTGTTGTTTAATAGCATCGTCTTCCCAACGCCAGCCTTTTCTCAACATAGCATTCCAAAACATTTGCTCGGATGGATATTGCCATTTTTCATTTTCAGTACCGGCTTTTGGGATTGTTGATGTTATTCTCGATGTAGATAGAGAAAATGGTTGACCCTTTGCTGGTAGTTGATTTGGTGGAGGCATCATATTTTGAGGATTATAATCGCTTTTATCATCGTGTTTGATTGGACACTCTTCGGAAGATTTTTTATCAGTTTTTGCTTGATGCATTGGACATTCAGATGGATATTCAGTATTTGATTGTTTTAATTCCTCATGATCTACTGGCTTGTTGGAATTTGACGTGTTTTTATCATGTGGTACAGGACACTCTCCTTTTTTATTTTGATTTACCTGTGGGTCAGGCACAGAAGTTGCTGCAGGCTGTTTTGTTGCTGTGTTTCCCATTTTCTTAAAATTAAAAGATTTATGATTAAAAAACAATAAAATCGAAAAGCCTTTTTTAACTGCTTTTAGAATAGTTTGAAATAAATTAGTTTAAAATAAGAAAACAAGAATATAAACTTATTTCGAGCAGATCAAAAAAAATTTTATATACTTTTATATACTGTCATAGATGACTTATTTTAGTCGTTTAGCGTTTGTTTTTCTGTTTTAAACGGATAAGATTTAAATGATTCAAAACTGTTATTATGATTTTTTTTCAAATTTTAGTAGCTCTATAATAAAAGCGATTTATGAAACCAAGATCTTTTTGACAGTTTCGGAGCGGTTTAAGAAAATTAAAAAAAATCTCTTCTTAATTCAGAAATTTACTGTTTATAAGGTGATAATTTTTAATGGAAAAAAGTAAAAAAGCAGCATTGATCTCATCTAAATGGCAAGTTTTTTTTTCAATTAGATTTTTTTGATGTAAGGTGCCCCAAATCATAAACACTAGTTAAGATTTGGCTATTTTTGAGCCTTAATAACTCATGTCTATTCCGATAAAAATATTCCGAAAATTTTTTGAATTATAGAGTTGACCACGCTTTATAAAAAATGGTTTCAATTTTGAACAATTTGTTTAATGAAAACCAAAATAAACGCTATTAAAGTTTCAAAAAAACTAAATTTTTAATCAAAAATGACTAATAATAAGGTTTTTTTACAGAATTACTTCAAAATAAAATATTTTTCTAAAAAATCGAAACCATCTTCGCTAGATATTATAATTATATATTTAAATTTTTATTCTGAAAATTTTTGGAATCGCTTATCAATTGAGGAATAAAATTTAAAGATACTAGTGTTTATGATTTGGGGCACCTTACAATTTTACTCAAAAAAGGCCAGAGAATGCACCTTATGTTCTAAATAAATATTTCTGCAAATCAAGCCTGAAAAGACCCCTTAAATAAATTTGGAAATTAAAGATGTTTATTACCTTTTGTTTTAATCGTAATTTAGAACTTGAATCGATAAATCTTTTGATTTTTAAAAATGAAATTTCTTGTTTTTTTTTTCTATTTTAGAAGACTAAGCGCTAACATTGCTTAACTTTATGGGATTAAATAATTTATACTTGTCTTCTAAAAAAGTAAAAAAACTAAAATTAGATTTTTTTCATACCAAATATATAGTGAAAAAATGCCAAAATTAAGGTAGAATACAAAAAGATAAACATCTTTAATTTCCAAATTTATTTAAGGGGTCTTTTCAGGCTTGATTTGCAGAAATAATTATTTAGAACATAAGGTGCATTCTCTGGCCTTTTTTGAGTAAAATTGTACATCAAAAAAATCTAATTGAAAAAAAAACTTGCCAAAAATCTAATTGAAAAAAAATATCTCCTTTGACTTACACTTATCTATCAGGGTGGTCGTTATTATTTAAAATAATTTTAATTAAAAAACTACGACAGCCATCTGTAAAAATAAGTTCTATACTTTGACTAAAATGTCGTCGCATGGGTTTGGCAATAAAATTTATATATCCAAGATTTAAAATTTTGAGAAAGATCTTGGCGAAAAAAGTTTTTCAATTTTTAATTTAACTTCATTTAGACCATCAAAACAATTATCCTGAAAAATATTTACGGTATTACTAAGTTATCGACATAGAAATAAATTATTACTTGGGAAAAAATTGGGAATATGGTATTAAAATAAAATTTGACCAGGTTTTTTAGGACCCTTTATAGCTTGAAAAATCAATTGAAAAATTAAAAAAAATTATATATAAATAAATTTTTCTTAATTGAATTGATAAAAATTATTTTGAAAGTGCTTTAATTAAAATTAAAATGAGATTTAGTAAAAACCGAAATTAAAACTCTACTTTTTTTCTTCTTGTGAAAGCTATAAATAAAATAAAAAAATTTGTCTAATTTTGGTTAAAACGATAAAATAAAGAAATGGATTAAAAAAAAAGGTGTCGCTTTTTCTCTGACTAGATTTTGTGGAATTATTTTGATTTATTCGATGGTTCAATAGGCTCCCATTGATCATCATCCTCAAAATTCATTAAATCTTTGGAATTCTTATTTGTTTTTTTATTATTTGACGAAGAACTTTCCCATCCAGCATCCTCCCAGCTATTCCAATCATCATTTTTCTTTGACTCTTTCTTTGGCTCTGCTTTATTAGACTTTTTTTCTGACGTGTTGTCCCATCCAGCATCGTCCCAATTATTCCAATTATCCTTTGATTGATTATTATAACTTTCAGTGTTATTATAACTAGTGTAATTACTACTTGGTTGAGAGGAAGCCGATTCACCGCCCATTGAATCATAACCACTACGACCCCAAATATTAAAATTACTCAACGAATTACTTATACCACCACCTTCTCCACTTTGACCTAAATATGAATTCAAATTAGACCATGCTTTCGATCCAACATCAGTTACTTTAGACGTGACTGATGTCAATAGTGTTCCCTCTTTGACTTTTTCATTCATATTTTTTGTCAACTCAGTTGCTTGTGTAGCTGCTGTTGAGCTCAATTTGACAACATTATCTTTTGCTACAGAAGCCCATTTACCAGCATTTAGTGTAAAGCTGGATAAGCTCTTTAAAAACGAATCCATAGTAATTAATCCAAAAATTTAAAAATATTAAAAACCTACAGATGTTAAAGTATTAAATATGTCGTTGTCATTTGAGCGTTGTGGTTCAACTGTATTACCAAATCCAGCATATTTACCTCCTTGGCTTGGTGGAATACCACTTTATAACAACAAAAAATTAAATTTAAAACCGAATTCATGAAGACATGCTTCGAAACATTTGATAGGCAATATTTCGAACCTGATTTTTTTAAAAAGGAGAAATTTTTATTAGTGTTGGGGTTCAAACTTTCAGGTTCGAACTTTTTTATGAAATTAGAAAAAAATTTTACCCTGGATTTTTATTTAAATTTTATTCTGGAAATTTTTATCCTCGAAATTTTTTTTTTTCTTCAAAATTTTTTTTTTCGGAATATTCAATGGTTTTAAAACAATTTTGAGGAAAAAAAAATTTTCCTTGAAAAGTTCGAAGTTTCTACCCCAGTTCGAACTACTTTTTTTTCTGAAAAGCTCACGTTAATTTTTATGTTATGGAGCTCTTTTAGCTTTTTAAACATTTTTAAAATTTTAGTATTAATTGTTTTATTTCCTATTAGATAATATGCCCTTTTCTTTTTTGTTTAGGGATACTTAAATTCATGAAAGAATTCTAATTTTTTTTTACTTACTCAGGTCGGGAAGAATTTTCAGCTTGTTTTCTTGAAAAAAAATCAGATGTTTGACTTTTAAGTTGTTCTGAAGAAAATCCAGTTTGATATGAATTTGCTTGATAGGAATTTGTTTGTTCATTTGAATTGTTATATCCTCCTGAAAGCGACGAAGAAGAACGATTATAGTTAAGAGATGATGACGAGGAATTTTCTCGCATAGAGCTAGATTGATAATTAGCTGCACTACTAGTTGACTCGGACCATTCTTTTCCCTGAGCTTCAGTTGAAATTTTATCTTTGTACAAAGCAGCAAATCTGGAATTGTATTTTTGTTGAAGACTCATGTTTGGTTTATAATCGGGTTGCGATTCAAAAAATAACTTGGCATTTTTATTACCTCCAACTTTCATTTTTTCCAATTCAATATCTTTCCATTTGTCCAGGGTCAACGAACGAACAAAACTCAAATGTACGCCCAGACTACGGTGTTTACCTGAACATTCTAAGCAAATAAATATTCCATAAGTAACACTAACCCATTGTGGATTGTGACCGTTGCATTCAAAGCAATATTTATTTTCATCTCTTAATTGTAAGTCTTTAAGAACTCGTCTTGTTCTTGGTGAAGACATTTTTTTTTTCAAATCAAACTGAAACAACTAAGACTTACAATTGTTATCTTTTTTTTAAATAAAAATAATTTACGTAAGTAAATGTGAGTTGGCTGTAGTTTTTTTTTCTATGTTATTTTTGTTGTAGTGAAATATTGAGTTAAATTTTAAATTAAAAAAAAAATAATTTTATGATAAAAATGAAAAGTAGATATTGCAAATGCAAATTTTCTTTACATAACTGTTTTGAAATTTTTCGTTTTTTTTTTGTTATACTAATGCAAATATGTGTAGAAATATTCATAAAATATAAAGCGAATGCAAATCATATAAGCAAGAAATTTATGGCAAGTTAAAATTTATTTCTCTCTAGAATAAAAAAAATTGCAAAATTTATTGTTCAAAATGAGAGAACTTTTTTAAAAAAATATTTTAGGAATTTATTTATTTCATAAAAAATGAAGATAACTCAGCTGCACAGTAACAAAATTGGACCAAAATAAAAAAATTGTTTAGTTTTTTTTTCTAAATTTCAAGTATTTAAAAAAGCAAAGAAAAGGTTTTTGATATTCAAATGATTTTAATATTTGGGTCCGTAGTGGTAATGATCCAATGGGTGGTCAAGTCAATATTTTTATGGAAAAATCAATCTTTTTAGTATAACCCAAACCAATACGAATTTTTCTATTTCAAAAATTTTCTCATTATTTGTGTATTTTTTGAGAATAAAGAAATATATTAAAAAATCTAGAGCTTTTAGCTTTTACTTTAGGTCAAAAAAATTAAAAAAAAACTAAGATTCGCAACGGTAGTGTATCGCAACTTCAAAAAATTCAATATAGAAAAAATAGAATTTTTGTCTCGAATTTTAACATAGAAAAAATTTATATAGAAAATGAACATAGAAAAAAAATTATAGAAAATTACATAGAAAAAAAAGTTCGAAAATATGTTGATTACAAAATGGAAAATCATGGAGGGTATATACCATATATTTTCCAGTATTTAATTTTAATGGCTAGAAAAGTATAGTAAAAAATTTTCTTTAAAAGCCAAAAACAAACACAAGAAAAATGAATTTAATATCTTATTATGACATTCCTGATAGAGTGGCCTATTTAAAAATTATAAAATAAAAACTTCAATGATTTCCGTTCGTCTAAAAATAAAGCTGGTTTAGAGGGCACTTCTAAAAAAGGTTGGGTCTTCCCTGTTTTGTGACCAGCTGGTCACAAATTTTGTGACCAAGTTGTACAGTACCGGTTTTGTGACCACTCTGGTCATAAAAGTTTATGACCAGTTTTTTTGTGACCAGTTTTATGGTCACATAAAAAAATTCCTGGTCACAAAGAAAAATTTCTGGTCACATCGAATAAATTTTAAAATTTCTTTGAAAGTATTATGAATATTTTTGAGAAATTCTTCCTTTAATACATACCCTATTAAAAAATTATATTTTTCATTTCAATTATGAAGCATCAAAACTTATGAATCCGATTCGGTCCATGTACTATTCTTCATCCTTGACTAGACTGATGATTCATTCATCGAGCCAACGTGTCTAATATTTGAATAGACATCATTTATTAGATATTTGTGTTTTATGCTGCATTAAAAACTTTTTTTTATAAACTTTAAAACTTTTGATTGTGCACTAAACATAATTTCAAAAAGGATTTAAAAAAATTAATTTGAATTTTTCCTTTCTTATCCAATGATTGATACTGCATTAATTCGAATTAATATTTTTTTTTAAAATTCTGTCATTTAATTACTGGTCACTCAATTTTTTTCCTGGTCACCAATTTTGTTTCTGGTCACAAAAAAACTGGTCATAAACTTTTATGACCAGAGTGGTCACAAAACCGGTGCTGTACAACTTGGTCACAAAACAGGGAAGACCCAAAAGGTTTTACGGTAAGCAATAAAATTTTTTAAATTTTTAAATCAAAATAGAAATAATTTTAAAAGTATAAACATCAAATAAAAAATTTTCTTTTTTTTTATTTTCTATAATGATTTTCTATCCAATTTTCGAACTAAAATTTTTCTATTTTATTTTTCTATAAAAAGTTTTTCTATATAAATTTTCGATTTTTTCTATGATAATTTTCTATAATTAATTTTTCGAAGTTCCGATACGGTCTCTTCGCAACCTATGCTAAAGCTTACTCAGGAACAATTTTTAATTAGTCTTAAATTAAATAATTCGTTTTTCAACTGATGGGCTTGGTCAGAATATTAGTAGCTCTTTGGCAAGTTTTCAAAAAAACTGAGCATTTAAGATTCAAAAAAAAAAATTTTTTTAAAATTTTAAATATTACAAAAGAGCAAAAAAAAAGAAGTTAAAATTTTTCCTTTTTTAATTTTTTTTTGACCCTGAAATACCTCTTTTTTTTGAGGACTTGCCCTTTGATTTACACAATAAAGTAAAAAATAAACAAGCATTGAATGACAAACTGACGTTGTCCCTCGATAGTAGTACCGGTATGAAATCGAGATTTTTAAAATCAAAGGCTACACATCTGAAACTCTAAAGTTCCCCAAATCATAAACCGTAGTTAAAACTTATCGGTTTTTAAGACCCAATAAGTCAAGTCTATTCTAATAAAAATATTCTATATTATAGATATGAAAAAAATTAGCTTTTAATTTCGAAAATTTGATTCATAATTATTTGAATAAATAATCCTAAAGTCGGAGATAAATTTTAAAGTAAAATACTGTACAAAAAAGGTTTTAACAGTGAAAGATTTTAAATTTAAATTTTTTTTTTTTTAAATTTAAGCTAACTTCGCAATATATTGTCATTTTATATTAGATTTTTTATTCAGACAGTTTCCAATATAGTCATTTAATGGAGGGATAAAATTTTAAGAAACTAAAATTTATGATTTGGGACACTATACAAAACTAGGCTTTATCGAGTGATTACGGTAGCTACTTTATTTTTTCATTTGTTTGGCCAATTTTTCAAAAATAAAATGAAAACTAAAAAATAAAAACAAAAGAATTAAAAAAACAGAAGTAAAAAATACAAAAAGTACGTCTTTGTTTTCAATCATATAATCTAAGAATCTATTTCTTAACGTCATTTCCAATTTGTGGTAATGTTTAATTGCTATATTGTAATCATCAGTTGATCTATTAGAAATATTTGAAGCATTTTGTAATATTTTTTCAATTATTTTTGTAATGTGAGTTGTATTTTTATTTACTATGGTTGAATTTTTTTCTATTTCTGATTTTTTAGTAATTTCTTTTGTCGAATTTAAAGTATTTTTAGTGGCTACAACATAACTTTTACATTTATAGATGTCATAAATTGCATTTTCCATTAGTTGATATTGTTTTTCTTTTGAGAAAAAATCTTTTAGGTAAGTATTGACTACTTCATAACTTAATTCTCGTCTGTGGTTAACTTCTAGTTTGTATTGATCGGATATAAAATTCGTTTCATTTGTATCATCTTTGGAAAAGCAACCTGAGATATCGATGTTCACCAAAGTGCCACTTTTTAACAAAGCAGAAAAAGTATCAGATATATTATTTTGATCAAAATTATAATAGCTAATTACAAAGTTTACTATGGTTATATTGCTATCGGATAACTTTAAAGTTTTGTTATATAGTAAATTTGGGTTCCATTGAACTCCGATGATATAGTTATTTACTCTCCTAAGGTTGCCTTGAATTTTGGGAAATGTTTCAAGATAATTATCGCAAAAATTAATCACAAAATTGTCTGAAATATTATTATATTCAAAATATATTTCTTCAATACTACTAGCATTTATATTTCTGAAATCTAATAACGTCAAAAAATTCGAGTCAAAGTCAAGTCTTTTTATTTTCGTAATATTGTTGCTGTACAAATCAACCTCTTGAAGTTTTTGAACTTAAAAAAAAAATCTTTTGAGATAAAATCAATCTTATTAAATGAAAAATCGAATTTTTCAATACTGTCGGGAATTAGGTGGTGATCTTCCAGTTTACTTAAATTAGTTCTTTGGATAAAATAGCTTTTTAAGTTGACAAGAGTTCTCACATCAACCAAATAATCCAAATCTGAATGAGTTATTTCAACGAGTTCTGTTTGTTGTGACAAGAAATCTAATTTAAGCTTATGATAGTATTTATTTTTTTTTAATTCATGTAAAAAAAAGTCGTTAATTGTGAAATTAATTCGCTCTTTATACTCTAGATAACAATATTTTAAGTATTCTTGAAATAAGATTGAATGTTTAAAAGAAATACAAAAGCCATTTGTGCATTTGTAATTTTGATAAAATTTTAGCGTTGAAATTGTTTTCAAAAAAAATAAAAAATAAATTAAAATTAACTTCATTTTTTTATTTTAAATAAAATAATTCTAAAAATATATGAATTGGTATTCCAAGAAAAAAAATTATCTCATTAGAAACGCATAAGAAAAAAAAGTATTTTCTAAACAAAACTAAAATTTAGCTAAATGCTACCGAAAAATTTTAGAGTTATAAAAATTCAATTATCAATCCTAAAATTTCTAATAATTAAAAATACGGTACGGTTAGGTGAGTACGACGAGTTCGGTACGGATACGCTACGCTTCGCGAAATTTCTACTTTGACCCAAAGTAGAAATTAAATGAGGAAAAAAGGAAAAAAGTATCATGACGGATACTTTTTTCCCGATACAAAAAAGAATTATTTTGGCTACTTTTTCCCATTTTCAAAATAAATAAAATATTTTCTTAAAATTGTTGTCTTAGTTAAATTTAATTATTTATTTCATAACGAATCGAGTCCCAACAATCATATAACCAGCAGTTTCTACACCCTATACACCCATACAAACATGGTAAACATCATAAACGACAACATTTTAAGCTATATTTAAAAAGAATGGGCTTACACATCGATTTAGGATTTTTAGAAAATTAAGGGAATTTCTATTTCAAAATCTAACTTTTCTAAGAGGTCTAATCTCTATTTCTTTGATGATTCAGATGATGGAAATGAAGTAAATGCACTTCATTGTGTCATCTTAATAAAAAATTGTCTGAAAATAAATATTATTAATTTAATTTTGAAAACTATAATCTTTTTAATTTTTTTTTCAGGATTTTTTCCCCGATTTCAAAAAGATATTTTTCTTCTCCGAGGAAAAAGTATCCTAAACCAATTTTTTTTATCATTTATTTTTTAAGACCATAAAATATAAGACCATACTTTTATAAAACTAACTATTTTAACTGTACAGTTTAAAGGTAGCACTATTTTACAAAATACCTTAAAATTTTATTATTAAAGGTACGACGAGATACCATCCCGACTTCAAGTTGTAACACTGAGTCAATGACTAAATTTTTTTATTAGTACAGTAAAGTTCGTTTATAACGAAATCGCTTATAACGAAAGTTCGGTTATAGCGAATAAAAAAAATGAGGTTTAAAAAACAACAATCCATTTAATTTATGTATTTTTTTACGGATATAACGAAGTTCGGTTATAGCGAAAGGTTTAATGCGTTCCGAAGTGAGTTCGTTATAACCGATCTCGACTGTAATTAGGAATTAACCAATTAATATTATTAAAATTTTCTCACATGAAAATACCTTCAAGTTCTTTTGTTAAAATTCGGGACACTATAAATTTAGGTGAAATATGCGAAAAAATTAAGTCGAGCTATTCCGAGCTTCTTAAACTAACTTGTAATTCTAGCTCAATTTGCCCGGATATTTCCCGAAATATTAGTCAAACTAGTAATAATAGTAGTCGAAATAGTAATAATATTAGTCAAAATAACTCGATAAATGTCAACGTGTTAGAAAAAGATTCGCCTTTAATTATGGAGTGCTCAAATAAATCAACATTGTCTTAATTTAAAGGCGGATTTCTGCTTTTTAGGCATAACCGATTTTTAATCTTTTGGTTTGATTTTTGTTTGTATTGGTCAAGCACACATGAAAAAAAAAATCCTAAACCAAAGTTTTTTAGTGAAAATAAAATGAAAAAAAAGGTATGGATCGATTAAATAGTTAAAGAAAATGAAAAATTATTTTAAATTTTCAAATTGAAACTCATTGAACTCTCTTAAATATAATTCTTAAAACGAAGTTGAAAATTTAAAAAAAAAAGGAACCTAATTGCGGGTTGACTTTCCTCTGATTATTCCCAATTCCAAACTTTTCAACTTTAGCTATCAATAAATTATTCGTTTTTCTCCATTTCTGGTTAATTTCTTTGGGAATATCTAAGGCTGAAAAGTCTAGAAAAGACAATAATCGTATAATCGAAACCCCAGGTCACAGAACAGCGATATTTTAGCTTTTAAATTTTGAAAATCTGATTTTTTTTCTCAATTTTGCCTAGATCTTTAATAAATAAAATCATTTACTTTAAAAAAAGATGTTTTTTAAATTTATAAATAAATTTTATTTCAGACAAAAAAGCTCTATCCAAATAAAAACTACGTGCAAAAAAATTTAAATATTTTTTAAAATTAATATATTCTGAATAAAAAATTCACTTAAATTTCAAAATTAACTTCTAAAAAGTACAAATTATTTCAAATTTCAAGCAAAAACATGCCTCTTCTATATAATACCAAAAATTTAAATTATTAATTTTTAATAAAAAAAAATATTTAGAAAAAACAAAAGATTTCTCTTTAGTTTTATCAAAAAATGGCATCAAAATTAGACGAGGAAATTCCATCCGATTCGGACATGAGCTCAAGAGAAGCTGAATCCGATGAAGATTTGATTGAGGACGACGAGGATGAAGAGACCGTTCAAGAGAAAAAGATTCGTCTTGCCAAAAATTTAATCGAAAAATTAGAAAAACGTAACCTATTTCTTTAAAAACACATTTTAACCAATAACAAAAAAATAAAATTTAAATTTTAGAAAAAGAAAGTAAAGCTCTAGATAAAGACCAAACAGCTTATGTCGTCCGTAAACTCGAAGAGGACTTAGTAAGACAAAACACAACAAATTATATTAAAAAAAATTATTTTAAATGATTATTTTTAAGCAAGCTAAAACCGGTAAATTAAAAAAAGAATTAGCAAACAAATACACAAGTGGAACAATAGAGAAACAGTTAAAGGGTCATAGACTATCAGTTACTTGTGTAGCTATTTCGTGTGATAAAAAATACATTTTTTCTGGCTCGAAAGACGGAACTATAATAAAATGTAACAAAAAAATTAAATGTAAATTTTAAGTTTAATTTAAACATACAAGAATTTAAATTTTAGGGAATTTCGAGAGCGGAATGAAAATGAACACTATAAAAAAACGTTTACCTAATGAGAATAAAAATTCGAATAAAGGACATAGTAAAGAAATATATGCCTTGGCAATTAGTGATGATTCTAAATTTTTAGCTACAGCTGGCGAAGATAGATCAATAAAAATATGGAATCCGGATAATTTAGAATTTATTTATTCATTTGAAGGACATAGAGACGCTGTTTCTGTAATTTTATTAACAATTAAAATATAAAAAATTTCTTAAATTTTTTTTCTTGAAAATAGGGTCTCGTTTTTAGGGCTAATTCACATCAATTATTTAGTTGTTCTTTCGATCGAAGTGTTAAAATTTGGAATGTTGATCAATTGGTTTATGTAGAAACCCTATTTGGCCATCAAGATAAAATCTTAGGTATAGATAGTTTAAATAAAGAAAGATGTATAACATGTGGTGCTAGAGACAGGTCTTTGAGATTATGGAAAGTAGTTGAAGAATCACAACTTTTATTCAATGGAACTCATTTGTGAGACTTTAAATTGTAAAATTTTGAATAAATTTTTTAAACTAAATTGCGCATTATTTTTTAGTGATTCGATTGATTGTGTTTCATTGATTAATGAAGAATATTTTTTTAGTGGATCTAATGACAGTACTTTGGCAATTTGGAATATAAATAAAAAAAAGCCAATATTGGCTCATAAAAATGCGCATAAAACTCCGGTCCAGAATGAAAATACATCATTATTCGGTGGTGGCTTCCAACCTACCAATTGGATTTGTTCAGTGAAAGCATATCACAATAGTGATTTGTTAGCAAGTGGGTCTGATGATGGTTTCATTAAAATATGGGCTTTTTCGAGTAATAATAATACTTTAAATGAACGATTTAAAATTCAAGTGGTAAGTTTATTTGTTAAAATTTTTGAATTAGAAAGTAAAGAAGGTTAATTTTTGTCTTAAAATGTTAGAATGGTTTCGTAAATGATTTGCAATTTTCCGAAGATGGAAGTTATTTGATAGCTGGTGTTGGTCAAGAGCATAAATTAGGTCGATGGTCTACCAATAAAAATGCTAAAAATTCAATTTTAATTATAAAATTAAATTCGGATGATTTAAAATAGTTAATTTTTATTGAATAAAATATATTTACATCATGAGTTTTTTTTTCCTTTGTAATTTTAAATCAAATTGGTTTTATTAGAATCTGATTAATCTTACTTAATATTATCGTAAATTAGAATAAATTCTTGCGCATTTTACATGTATCGAAATTCTAATTTCGGAGTTTGCTAAGCTTTTGTTTTTACAGCTTTTTCCGATTTATCAAAAACTTGGGTAAAACCCATAAATTCGAACATGAACTCGAAAATTGAAGATACTTGTGTTATTTGTGAACTAGTGTTAATGCCTACCCCTTCAAGCTACTGGAACGCCAAAATAGGTGGCCACTGTCTTAATGACCTCGAGTTAAAAAATTTCTTTTCTTGCATGCTAAAATTAATAAATTACTATTAGAAGCTTGATGAACGCACGCCGTAATATTTTGTAAATATGATCTTATAAAAATACCGCTATAGTCTAATATTTGATCTTTAGTTCACTTAATTTTGAAAAAAAATAGGATTGTTAAATATTCGTTTTCAAAATGACTTAACGACATGTCGTTAAAGTCGAAAAAGGCCTTTTTTTGAAGTTTTTGTTTATGTGAACATATGTTCACTTAACGTTTTATGTTCACGGGTTAAGTGAACATTATGATCACATAAATAAATTTTTAAAAATCAAAATTATGTGAACATATAAAGGATTTGGTAAACATTAAAATGTTGTGTGAACGAATAAAAAAACTTTTTTCAATCCGAATTACGATATTCCAGAATTCTCGATTATCCAAATCATTTTTTTCGAAACTTTCCAATTCAAAAACTACTTAGTAATTCTAATTTTTGGTTATATTGTGAAAAAATTTTGTTGTTCAGATTAAAGTGGGTTGTTTGTACGAATGATTTTAATTGAAAAAATATGCTACTAATGTGATTAAGTAATATGACTTTTCAAACCTTTTTATCCTTCAAAAAATATTCCGCAAATGAGTCACGTTTACCGCTCGAAACATTTCCTTTTTAAATTTAATTTTACTAAATTTGATTTGCAAATTTTCTGAAGAAATTTCAAATCGCTCGAATAACACTAAAGGCAAAATCATGCTCAAAAAAATAAAGTAAGTTTTTTGATAAAAAAGTATTTTCAAAATGCTTTTAAGCAAGGAAATATGGTATTGTAGAAAATGCTAATTGTCTTAGTGAATAAATTGTCTTTGATGCTGAAATCATAGTTGCAAAATTTACACTTTTATTCGGATAATGTATTTTCATCTTTCTAAAAAAAGATGTCTATCTTAATACTTAATTTTGAAATTTAAATTATTCTTGAAAGCATCTATTGCAATAAGAATAATTTTTCAACACTAAATTTCATAAATATTTCAAAAGTTAATTAAAACAAATCCATTTAAAAACTCAAAGTCAGAGTAAAAATTAGCTTACATTTCAGGTATTAAAGTCAAAATTTTATAAACTTACAATTTATAAAGAAGTATGTATCTTTTTTTTTTAAAAAGATTATTTTACCAACTACTTTAATGAAGAGTGCATTGACTTGTTCTTAACCTTTTATAAGATTAAGAACGTGAGTCGAAGCAGAGAAGTAGTTTTTAAAAAAATTTGAATGTAAATATTTGAAACTTATTTAATTTTATTCTTTAATATTTATCTTTAAAAAAAGTTACCGCCAAATTTATAAGTAAAAAACGGTTCTTTTTTATCAATTTTGCTTTAAATCCTAAAGATTTCTTTTCTTTACATGTAGATTAAATTTTTTTAGCTGATACTAAATGCAGACTGTTACGAACAACTATAACATATTTTTTGATTGCCTATCATCGTCATGTCTATTAAAACTTTTGATTTTTAAAACATGCACTAAATATTCCAAAAGTGTATTCTATCCCAAAGATTAATATGTTAAGTTCCGTAAACACTCAGACCAAACTTTTAGGGGGGTGCCTAAAAAAATAACAATGAAAAAAGAAAAATTAAAACGTCTTTAAATAGAGAAAATTTTTTTCTATAAAAACATATTTTTTTTTTCGTTTGAAAATACACAATTTAAAATAATTAGCTTTTTAAAAAAATTAAATTTTGAGTGGGTCTTTTTGTTTAAAAAAGACCCACAATCAAATTTTACTAAGTCCAAATTTATCGTATTTAATATTAATTTAAATTTTACATTTTCTAAGAGTTCGTGTGGCTTAGTTGGTGAGTCACTCGTCAACGAGATGCGAGAGTCCGGGATCGATACCCGTTAGCTGTGATTTATTTTTAAAAAATTTAAAAAAAATTATTTATTTATTACGCATAGACAACATCCAATCCACAAAGCTCTTATAAAAAATTATGCGAAAATATGATGATTTTAATATTAAAAAATTACAAAATTATCATTAAAAAACAAAAAATTTTAATTTAAATTAAATAAAAAAAAAATAAACACAGCAAGACTCGAACCTGGTACTTTAAAACATCATCCGCACAGAGAGCAACGACGTTAAGAAAAAAAAAACAACAAACTGGTCTGAGTGTTTACGGAACTTACCATATACTAATGACTCTTTCTTATTTTTTTTCTATGCGTTCTAAACTAGAATCTTAAAAAAGAAATTTTTCCAAAATTCATAAAAAAATTCAAACTAATTTAAATAAAAAATTTAAATTAAGAATGAATTCTTTGGCTGAGGAGTCTCTTGCTATTTTTAATAAGATCGAAGAAAACGAGAAAAAAAATCGAAATCTAAAACCATTTTTGCGCCCGAGATCAATTTCATTTTTCGAACATGATCTTAGAATACGTTTATTTAAACAAAGTAGCATGTTTGATCAAGCAAAGGATTCGATTCAAATAAAAGAAACTTACACTTGTATCAAAAAGCATGCGTGTTTTAAGAAATGGGATGAATTAAAAAGAATTACATTAAAAGAAATGTATGTGAACAAAGTACATGAAGGAAGATATCTAGAGGCTAAAATAGCTTATGAACCTTTCTGTGTAACTTCTATTCAGACTCTAATACAAGATGAAAATGGTGATTTAGAAAAGTTTTCCGTCTATAATCTAAATATTAATTACAATGAAGATCCGAAACTTTTGTTACCTCTTGGATCTACTATAAGAATTAAAGAGCCTTTTCTTAAGTTAGCAGCAGATGAAAGTATCACAATAAGAGTCGATTCTCCTTCAGATTTAGAAATTGTTATTCTTGCAGACATCCCAAAGTCCATTCAAGATGATTCAATTTTTTACGAAAAATTCAACAAAGAAGGAAATGAATTTTTTTCTCAGAAAAAATTTCTTCAAGCAATTAGATCATATACAAAAGCTCTCACTCTCAAAAATTGTGTTAAATCATATTCAAATCGAGCCTTGGCATATCTTAAATTAGAGTGTTTTCAAAGTGCTCTTTTAGACGCTGAGAAATCAGTCCATTTGGAACCCAATGAAAAAGGTTATTTTAGACTAGGTCTTTCTTTGTATAACATGCGACAATTTGATAAAAGTTTAGAACAATTTGAAAAGTGTCTAGAACTTAATTCACAAAACAAAGAGGCAAAACAAGAGATTGAAAAATGTCATAAACGAATCCAAGAGACTAAAGGAATTTATGATTTTAGCTATTTAATTAAAAATAGTGGCAAGGATAATTTGAGAGTTGATGTGGCGGACTATGTCTCAGATAAAATTGAAATAATTGATATTCCAAAGAAAGGTAAAGGCGTTATTGCCAAAGTCGACATACCTAAGAATACACTTTTAGTTGGATCTAAGGCCTTGTCAATTAGTTATGACTGCGAATTTATATTAAAGTATGTTTTAGTTGCTTATAATTTATTAAATCGTACTTTAGACATGAATTCAAGATGTCAAAATTTGTTGAATTTAATTTATAAAATGAGAAATGATCCTTTTTTGAGTGAAAAAGTTTACTCATTATATGCTGGTAAAAATTTTGATCGTGATTTTAAAATGGACCCGAGCATAATTGACACGGAGCGAATTGAAAATATTCAAAGTTTCAATTCATTCAAAAGTGATGACTTTAGATTTGTTAAAGAACCAATATTCGACAATTCGGGTGTTTGGTTTATTCCTTCATTTTTCAATCATTCTTGTATTGGAAATACAGTCAGAATTTTTTTCTCTGATTTTGTCATTATTTATACAAAAAGAGACATTAAAGAGGGAGAAGAATTAACTCTTTCTTATTTACCTTTAAAATCATATGAAGAACGAGAGAAAAAATTACAACAATATGGATTTAAATGTCGATGTGAACTATGCGAGTTGGATCGTAAAGATGGAAAATTACTTAAGAAAAGAGAAGAAATGCTTAAAAATATTGATAAATTAAAAGAAAAGTATGATTCCAAAAAATGGCTTAATTTAATTGAAAAAATTCGAGAAACTTACAAAGAACGAGATAAATACAAATATGAATTGATTAGACCCGTTATGTATTTAAGTATTAGTTTACTTAAAGAATTAAAATTTGACGAAGCATATAGATGCAGTTTTGAATTATTTGAGATTGCTAAAGAATGTGGTGACGATGCAATGGCTTATAGTTGTGCTCAAAAGTTATCTGAATATAATGATTGTATGTTG
>NTPY01000817.1:397789-430785 GCA_002922825.1 Brachionus calyciflorus | reverse complement strand
GTATTTAAGTATTAGTTTACTTAAAGAATTAAAATTTGACGAAGCATATAAATGCAGTTTTGAATTATTTGAGATTGCTAAAGAATGTGGTGACGATGCAATGGCTTATAGTTGTGCTCAAAAGTTATCTGAATATAATGATTGTATCTTGAAACCAAATGATGCTGAGCAATGGCGTAAAAAAGCTGATGATTTGTTTCCAAATGATCCTTTTATTAAACAATTTATCACAGAATCGATCATTCCAGTTTAAAAAATAAAATTTTAAGCTCATTTTTTAATTTTTTTAAGTCGTGAGTTGGTCAAAAGTGAAAGTAACCAAGTTAAGTCAGAGCTCAAATTTCGCATTATTAACTAAAATAATTCTCATAAGTTTAGATTTTTTTAAACCTTAACGTCCCGTTGTATCATATATGATACATTTCTAAAACTTTGTATTCACATTAATATAAGAAAATATTTTATATATCAAAATAAAGCTCATTAAAAGATCTATCCAATGGATACAAGTATTTAGTATTGATTGTAGATATATTATATTAAAATTTGATCCAAAGTTGTAGCATTTGAATTTTTGATAAGAATCGATCAAATTTTTTGAATTAAAATTTTAAAAATTTTCCATGACATGAGGTAGGTAGCCCGTTGGGCTAAACCCGAATTTCTGGTTTAGGATTTCTGATATTTAATACGGCATTATTAAAGGATTTTCCAATTTTAATACCTTGTCAAAAACCGAAGATTCAGTTTTTTTTTCTATGTACTTAAGCTCTTAATGCACGCAACTCTTCACAAGGGTTTACGAAAATTCTAAAAAAATTTAAATTGTGTTTGTAATAATTTTTATTGATAAACTATTATTAAGGTCGTTAATTATAAATTCTCTTTTAGTCCATTCAGAATAAAAAAAGAACCATCAAATTAAACTTTTCAAGAAACAAAAACAAAAATTATTAAATGGTAAACTATTACAACAAATACCAAGTTAATTATTATTAATTAATTTAAAAAATAAATCTAACAAAAAAGAATTTTTTTTTTACCAGAAAAATACCAAGTTTTAATAAAAAATTAATTTTTTTTTTTTGAAAATTTTTTTGCCATGCCTATTGAAACACTAGTGGATTAGAGTGACCCCAGTTTTTTGGAAAATTTTTAAATAAAAAAAATGCTCGGTTAAACGATAAATTTTTATTCGTATTGCCCCTAAAATCCCTAAAACCTCGCACCCACTAATATCCTCAAGACATTTGTTTCTTTATAAAAAAAAGAGAACAAAATATACACAAATCTAAATCAATGATATCTCTACTAAATAATCAACAATAACAACAACAAAATATAACAAATACGACACTCACAAAATATAAGGAGGAAAAAAAAATAAAAAAACTTAACAAAATTTTAAACAAAAAAAAAACAAAAAGACTAAGAAGTATTCGAAGATAAACAGGCTACAACTTAATTTTGTACACTTGTTTTTTAATTTTATAAGTCTAGGGTACTAATAGTAACACCCATAATGAGAACACACAAAAAAAAATGCACTGATAATTTTTTGACAAAAAAAAATTTCTACTAAACCGGCAACTAAAACTTGAAAATTTACAATTTTTAGCCTAAGGCTTAATTTAAAAAAATATTAATAATCACAACAAAAAAATTTATCCGGTTGGGGTCTTGTCTTCGAAAAAAAGGGGACTTTGTTTTGTAGGATGTTAAAAAATTTCTTTCTCAAAAATAACAAAAAAAAAATATTACTTCAAATAACGTTAAAAACTAAAAAATAAAATAAACAATTTTTTTTCCAATTTAATTTTGTTTTTCCATGATGTCATCATTTAAATTGATTCTATAAAAATGTAGAAAACAAATAAAGAAGACAGTAGTTTTAGTGGTTTTACAATATAAAACAACGACAAAAAAAAACAGTTTTTTTTCAATTTTAAATATTTTTTTTTTCAAAAATTTCATTCCATTTACAAAAAAAAGAGACCAAAATTTTGTTTAAGTTAAGAAAGATATAAGGTTTAAATTTTTCCCATTTTCAAATTTATTTCAAATAATTATAAAAAGAAGAAACCAAAAAAAAAATAGAGAGTGTGAAAAAAAAGAGGATAAAAAGCGTTATTTTATGTAAATTTTTCTAAAAAAAAAATTTTTTTTTCATAGCTTTAGTAATAAATTTCATTTAGGCTATTCTATTATTTTACTTATGGGTTTGTTTTTGTTGATATTGTTGTTTGTTGTATGATGAGATCTGAGATGTAGTTGAAGATGGATGCTTGAACTTTGATTGGCTAATTTTTGTTGTTTCTGTTGAATGCTTTTGAAATTTTGTATGAATTTGATTTTTATGTTGTTGAGTCCCATTTAGTGTTGTTAATGTGCTTGTTGTTGAACTCGATTGACCCGATAATTTATTGCTAGTTAAATATGCTTGATGTAACGATGTTAAAAATTGTTCATCGGTCTAATGAGAAAAAATTTTTAGAATTATTTTAAAAAATCCGATCGATTATTTCAGCTTTTAGTCCTAAACTTTTGATTAGATGAATTTTCCAGGTTTGGTTTTAAAATCGAAACGAAATTACGTCCGGTAACAAAATTTTTTAAATTAAGAAAATTGTTTTTCTATTGCTTAAAACGTATTTGTTCGATTTTAACGACAGGGTCTTGTAACAAGTAAAAGATTTTATAACAAAATGTGCTCGAAAAAATAAATAATGTCGTTAAAATCGAGCAATTACGATAATTGAAATCATATTTTTTAAGATTAAAAAGATACAGTACAATCCGAAACAAAGTTAACGAAAACATAAACAATGTTTAAACAGGGCATGCACAAAACCGACCGAAAACAGAACCGAAACAAAAACAACACAAAACCATTTTAAAATGTTTCTGTTTCGGTTTTGTTTTGTGTATGTTCTGTATAAACAGTGTTTAAAAAGGCCGTTAACTTTGTTTTGGATTGTACTGTATAGAGCTTATACTTTTCAGTCGGAAAATGTTTTAATTAAAAAATGAATTTTTGATTGTCAAGAAAGAATTATGTTTTTTGTGTTTGTTTTTCTTTAATTTATTATTGCAACAACAAAAGGTAACAAAAAAAAATCAGCTAATCAGCTTTAAAATTGGATATTCAATCTTATATTATCTTACTATTTTTCTTTGGCAAAATAAAATAAGGAAAAAATATTAGCACCCTTAAAAAAAAGGTTTTTTCGTTATTTTAAAACAAAGTTTAACGGGGTTTTCCTTTGTATTTTAGGGCGAAAAATGGTAACGAATTATACTCTGAAACACGCAAAAAAACGTTGAAAACCATGTTCAAGTCTAGTTTTATTGGAATAGCTACCGTAAAACCTTGCTTATAATAGACTAAAAATCGCTCTTTTGAAGGCTGAAATCATCCTAAAGAAAAATAAATATGGTCTTTTGATTTGACTCATCCGATAGACTTTGGTGTGGTCTATATAGTTATAACAAAATTAAATTTTTTCTGCTTTCATTAAATTTTTTTGCGCTTATAAACAATACGGTAGTTAAATTTAAAAATTAAATTAAATTTAATTTATTTCCTCTTTTCATATGATTACATAAATATTTAAATAAAATAAAAGGAAATATTTAATAATTAATCTGAGGGTAGCTGAAGGAGAAGTAACATGGTTAGTAATAAAAAAATAAAAATACTTACATTTAATAAATTAATCAGAACTTGTTGTAATTGTTTTTTAGTCAATGGACTAATTTGTTCAATATCATTACTATTATTACTATTTTCATTATTAATCATATTTACATTAGAATTTACATTACTACTACTACTATTATTATTATGAATAGTATTCATATTAGTATTACTTTCAATAAAATTCGGAAATAAAAACCCATTAATTTGCGGATTAAAAAATGCATTCAACGAATTACTAGTTGTTGTATCAACATTATTGACGACAACTTCATTTAATTTATTATCATTTTGATAAGACGATGAAGTTGTGGATGAGGCTGATGAGGACTCGAAAGCGGCTGGTGTTAACAATAATGGTAGACCATTAGGAGAAGAGGGCTCGGAGTCTGTGTCCGAATCACTAGACGAATCTGAATCGGACGACGATGATGATAAATTAAGAGAATTTTTTTTCTGTTTATTAACATTATTATTAATCGAGTTGTAATCACTCGATGTTGTATTATTTGAACTAGTATCATTTTGTAAATAAAACATACCATTTTTAAGACTTGTTTGACTGACTAGTTTTTGAGAATTTTCTCCATTAGTCGATTGATTAAGTAGATTATCCTCGAAATCCTTAACAGTCATTGGACGTGAATTGACTAAAACACTCGGTTTTTGTTGTCCTAATAAAATGTTATTTTCATTTGAGGGCGTGAGAATCATAGAGGGTGATGCGCCAATAATTGGCGATGTCATTATTTGATTAGTCGATTGAATATTAAGCTTTCTTTTAAGATCAAGTGAAGCCATATCTTGACTGGATTGATTTAATGTTTGATTTTGTGATTCATTTGGCAAGAGTAATTGTAAAATTGGATTTGTTTTACTATTTGATGAAGCTGTTGACAAAGCTGGTGATACTAGATTTGTTTGACGTATGGGCTCTGGTTTTATAAATTGATTTGAATTTAGAAATAAATTATGTGGCCATTGTGCTATTGGTTTCGGATCATTTGAACTAGTAGTGCTTAATGGACTGTTTTGATTAGGAAGTAGATTTGCTCCGCCTGGAGTCGAATGACTAGCAGGCTCCAAGTGACTTTGTGTAAATTGAGCTTGCGCTTTATTTAACATTTGAATTATATCAAATGATTTTGAATTATTTACATTGTTATTATTATCTGATTTTGTTGATGTTTCTTGATTATTATTATTATTGAGTAATAAATTAAGAGGTGTTATTAAATTTTCTTGTTTATTTTCAGTTGGAGTTTTAGACGAGGACATGTTTAAATTTGATAATAAAGATTGTAAACTATTTTGTTGATTATTTGTTGTGTTTTTAGTTTGTTCTCGTTTGGTTCGACGATCTTTGGCTTTTTCAATTAGACCAGTTATTAAAACTTTAATGCGCTCACAGTCTTCTTTATCAATAAACCATATACCGAATATATCTTTTAGTATAAATGATTAGTTCTTTATTTAAGTTTTTGGAATTATTTTTGATCAATTAATTTTTTTTTCTTCTTAAAAACGATTTTATTTGAATTATTAGTTCTAAAAAAACATTTTGCCAATTTTAAATTTTTTTAAAAATTTTTCAAGATCTCAAAATTTAATTTGAGTGCTTTAATTGAAAAAAATATTTTCACAACATTTTGGTATTCATATTTACCAAGATTGACTTTTTCTTAGAACCAATAATTCAAGTAAACCATTTTTTAGAAAAAAAAAAAGATTCTTTTAAAATTTTGGTTTCAAGTATCAAAATATCATAGAAAAAGTATTATCTTAATGCTTTAAGCACAAAAAATTGACGATATTTTTTATTTTTTAAATAATCGGTTGAATTTCTTAGCCAAATAGATTCAATATTAACAAAAAAAATAATTTTCTCTCTTTGAATTCTGACTCATAATTCATAGATAATGACTCATCATGTAGTAACTATTCATTTATAAGATACAAATAATAAGGGCATTAGCCTGTTGATTAACCTTGAACTACATTCATATCAGAATAATAAAAGTCTTATTACCGTAAACTCTCGTTCATAACAGAATTTTTGGTTATAATTCCTATGGAGATATATTTGAATTATATTCCAAAATTCGGTTATTATTACATGTAATTATGAACGAGAGTTTACGGTATTAAATTCCTCTAAAAATTAAAATTTTAATTTTACTCTTAATTTTGATGGGATAAGAGTTAACCTTTTTTACGTTAGAGGTAAACTTATCAAGCCACCTTTTTTTAATGCAAAAAAATTACTTTTTAATAAAAAAGCTCTATTACTCTTTAAGAAAAGAGTTGAATATTTTAAATAACTTTTTTTTCAATTAACATTTGTAACGAAATGCTTTCTTTAGTCGTTAATTAAAAAATTTAATCATTTTATTAAAATTTTTAAAATCTTTTAAATAAATATTTTATGTTCGCAATAGAAAAAAAAAGAGAAATGCAAAATTGACTTTGATGCCACCCTTTTTTTTAATTTGAAAGGAATTTAACAGAATTGAAAACAGAATATTTTATTTAGAATCATTTTATGTTATTAATCTTGAGATATATTTTCTTTAATTAACAATAAAAGATTTTGTTACACAAGAATGTTTTTAATTATACCTGAAAAGATGGCTGAGTTGGTTAAATACCGATTTAAATTTAAGGAATTTTAAGAGATATTAGTCAATTCAATATCCAAAAAATTTAAACTACTCAAAATAAATTAACTTAAAAATAATTCTTCAGATCAATAATTTGTGTTTTGTACCTAACTTTAAACCCTCGTCCGAGTTTTTATTAATTCTTAATACACTTATATAAATTTTTTACAGCACTGTAGCTGTGATCAACGTTAATATCCCAGACTCATCAGATCACCAGACTTTTGGTTGCTATAAAATACAAGTTCAAATATAAAATTTCTCTATTTTCAACATCAGAAAAAATAGTTCGAATTACTAAACCAATCCTTAAACTAGCTTACTGCATTTCTCCTGAACTAACGGCGTAACCGTACCTTACCAAACTAAAAAAAAAAAATTTTTTTTTCAGCACGGTATGTCGTCAATTCGCAAAAAATGCAGTATTATTGAATTAAAATTGAAATTAAGAACAATTCTTGTTGGTTGAGAAAATTATAATGTTATCAACAATTATTCCGAATTATTAACTTTTCAATAATTAAAAAACTATTCATACAGTAGCCAAACAATTCAAATAAAATCCTGAAAAACTTTTCAAATTATTCAAGGTATTATAGAACTTTAAAAAAGTATGCTTAGGGAAAGATTCAACAACAATAGCAAAAATAAAATGAGTAAAAAAAAAGTACCATTATTTGATTTGTAAAGTAAAAAAGGATTACGATCCTGAAATTCAAGATCACTAGTAATCGGTTGTAGAAACAAATTAAGCGCTAGTGTATTCATAACAACAAAACTATGCAATGGCTCAACCATACGCTCAAATACGAACAATGAGCCTTCGACGTCCAATTTTTTCCATTCGTTTTTTTTCGACAAAAATTTATACACAGCTACACGTATGGCCATATCAAGTATATTTGTAGCGAATGGATCGTGATTTTTCAATGCATTTAAATTGATTTTTTTGTCCTCGTTCGAGAGCATTTTGTTCGTAATGCAACTTGGCTGTGGTACCGCTGTTGCTTTTGTATTTTGTAACATTTTTGTTAATTTTGAAAATGTATTCGACGAGGACAATGAATCCAAAGGAGTTTTACAACTATTATTATTATTAGACGTTGTGTCTGTATTTGAACATGACATTGTAGTTACAGTCGTAGTTGTTTTTGTGATTGTTTGTGAACTAAGTGTAGTTGAATTTATTAAATTATTTAAAACCATCTAAGAAAAGAGAAAAAAGGGGTGATTTTAGTCGGAAGACAGGGGGGGTTCTTATGAATATCAATTTTTTATTTTGATTAATTTAAAAACGAAAAAAAAAAACTAATAAAAAGGGCTTTTGTTTTATTGTTTTATTTTTCTTCGTTAAAAATTATAATTTCGAAAATATATGTTTCTATTCTCTTTCTCTATTAATTTTTTTTTTCTATATTGCAATTTGATTTGAAATTTACAATATAACCCATGCTATTTTTATCAACGAAAAGAAATAGAGAGAGAGAGAGAGAGAAACACGAAAATTTTTAAGCATTATAATATTAATATTAAGCTGCTCTCTTGTTTTCAATACTTCATCGTTCTTGCTTAGCATAGAACAAAATATATTATTATTAGTATGTGATTTTATTATATGGTTTTTCTATATAAAAGCAATTCATTTAAATATATGTGTATGTGTTTTTGTTGTTGTTGTTGTTGTTGAAAGCATATTCATAAAATGCGTAGTTTTGTGCTTTTGTGCGATTGCTTTATTGCATTTGAAAATTTGCTGAATTTGTTTTTTTGCTTGGTAAAAATGATTTGTGCAAATAAATATTCATGAGATTTATAGATTGAACTATATTTCGAATTTATAAATAAAGATTAACAAAGGTTGTCGTAAACTTCGAATGTTAAACTTTAGCAACATGTCTTGAAAATACATTAATGAAAATAATTAAATTCTGATTGTCTATTTTTGAAAAAATTTATTTATAAAATATTTTTACAAAAAGCGAGAATATAAATATTTCGATAAAATAAAAGTGGACTTTTTATAGCTATTTTAGGTTCTTATTTTCTGATAAAAAAAGTTACTTTTTGGTGTCTATTCAAATGAATTAGCCATTTTATTATTTTCTTAATATAATGATAAATTATTTGAGCTTTAAAAAAAATTGATCTGGGAAATGTTCATTTTTGCGAGTGCTATTTCATTAACTAAACCCTAATCGAGGCTGATTCCGTACCCCTTTTAAATCTTTTCAAATTTTTAATAAATTATAACCCGAATTTATCAAATTACTCAGCTATATCTCTCCACTAAATAAGATTTATTTTAACGATTTAATTCCTAAATCAAATTAATTTTTCCAAAAATTAGATAATACTTAATTAGTTATTCTTATAGAGTCATATCTTTTATTAAAAATTTTAAATGATTATATCAATTAAAATTGTCACTCGTAGTCACTTTTTAACACAATTTAATATTTTTTAGTCACACAAATTCACTCAAAGTCATTTTTAGTCACGTCTTTTTCATCAAATCATATCATGTCACGCTAAAGGAACGCATTTATGACATAACATATTTATTAGTCACTTGGAATCCAAGTGACTTTAAGATTATCATATCACATTAGCGTAACTTTATATCCCATTTATGTTTCCTTAGAGCCGATTACTACCTTCCAATCACCCCTGTAATTCAAAATCAATTAAAAAAGGAGTTTCTTCTAATTGAAGAAATAAAACTCCTTTTTTAATTATCAAAACATCAAAACAAATGCAAACCATAAACTAAAGCGGAGTCAAAATTAGGACAGATATCCACAAGCTTTTATCAATTACCTACGTTCATCTGGGTATATTATATTTATTTATTTATAAAATAGAATTAATTCCAAATTTTGAGAAGTAAATTAAAGTAGCGTTTTGACGGCCACAAGCTGGGTAAGGCCAATTTTTTACTCAATATAATATATATAAGTTTTGGAAGAGCAAATTGTAAATTTAGTTTTAATTTAGCTATTAAGTAAAAATTTTTTCAATCTTTTTTATCTTAAAAAGTCAAAAACGATTCAAATGAGTCAATGGTGCTTCAAGTGTTAATTTTTTTTTCTCTATAAGAATCCGTAAAAAATTGGGTGTTGAATCATAAACAAAGAGTGCCTTGAGGTGTTTTATCGATTTTTCAAAAAAGTTTTTTTTTTCGATTTTTAAGATCGGTATGTCCTGAAAAAGATAACGTAAAAAATTTGTATTGAAAGTAAAGTCCCAAATTGAAAATACACTTTTTAAAGTGCTTTTTAAAAAAATAGGGGTTGCTTATTAAGTTCTAAGGATACCAAATTAATTCGAATTATTCTTAATTTTGAGTCAATACGATTCATAAATCAACTAGATTCGCTAATTTATTCAAAATCCGAGCTTCCTCGTCCAACGTCTCGAACCATCAGCAAGCCCAAAAAAAATCGTTTTTTTTTCACATATTTTTTGATGAGCTGGAGCGAAAAATGTTCGAATTTCTGAAATGTGAAAATCCGTTCAAAAGGTAGAGTAACTTTATGTTTACACTTGAAGCACCATTGACTCATTTGAATCGTTTTTGACATTTTAAAATAAAAAAGATAGAAAAAATTTTTATAAAACTTATATATATTATATTGAGTAAAATACTGGCCTTACCCAGCTTGTGGCCGTCAAAACGCTACTTTAATTTACTTCTCAAATTTTGGATTTAATTCTATTTTATAAATAAATAAATAAATATAATATACCCAGATGAACGTAGGTAATTGATAAAAGCTTGTGGATATCTGTCCTAATTTTGACTCCGCTTTAGTTTATGGTTTGCATTTGTTTTGATGTTTTGATAATTAAAAAAGGAGTTTTATTTCTTCAATTAGAAGAAACTCCTTTTTTAATTGATTTTGAATTACAGGGGTGATTGGAAGGTAACTACAATTTTTAATTTATAATAAGCGATTAATTTTACATCAAAATTTTTCAAGATGTCTCCTCAATCTGGTTCTAGCGATGGTTTATTATAAGTAATTCTATAATAGGCAAGAAAATTTACATTGTATTATTTATTTTTTTTTAGTAAAAATTTGTTATAACTGGGATTTTAACTGGATTTATTATAGTTGGAAACTACTGTATTCTAAAAGAACGTACAATTTTCTTTTTAAAAATTTAAGGCTGTTTTTTATGCTGCCAGAGTAAAATGTTGGTTGTCAATTAAATTGAATATTTGAATAGTTTTATTATATGAGATTTATAAAAATTAACCATATGTTATTGATTAATAAAAAAAAAATGGTTTTAAATAAATTATTTTAAAATTAAATTAAATTTTTAACAATCAAAAAATAGTCTCGGTTTGTCGCTCGTGTCTTAATTTAATTTTTTTTTAAAATAAAGTAAATTAGTCTGAAATCGTGTAAAAATAATAGAAAAAGTTTAAAAACTTAAAAAGACATTAATTAAAATCTTTGTAAAAGTATGTCAGACTCATTCACATTTTAGTCGAAGAGTACATGAAATTGAAAACACACCAATGTTATTAGTGGTAAAATTAAGTTTAAAGTTGTGAAGTTTCGAACACTAGACGGGCTATTATTTTTTCGAGTAGTAGTAAAAAATGAAGTCAAATATGACAGAGTACTCATAGTTTGGGGCTTTTGTGTTGTAGGAGAGGTTTGAGTACTTTCATTTGTTGAATTACTTGTAGTGTCATTTGTTGAATTTGAGGATCTAACTAAAATTTTAATTTTGAACTCGTTTTCTTGACTTAATCCAGCAATGCCAAAATATAACTTATTTGTTTGATTTAACAAAATATTCTTTGAATAAAATTTCTCCATTGTTCTGCCTTCAATAAATACTTCAGTAGAATTACTTTCTTCAACAGGAACATATTCACTATCATCTTTTGGTGTCTCATCAGTGTCAGATATATAAATATTCGTACGACCCTTGACATTTTCAATTTCAAATGTTAATTCACTTGTATTCAATGTATCATTTGATTCAAAAACAAAAAATTTCGAATCTCCTAAATCGACTCGACTAGTTATCTCAGTTTCTAGAATTAATTTGGCCGGTTGTTGACAAGCTGTTTTGATCATGTTATCCAAAACTAAGTTCAATTCATCAAAAGCATTAATTAAATAAATATTATCTAAACTAGACGATATTGTTTCAAGTTCTTTTAAGTTTATTTCTTTACCTATGCCTAAACTAATTAAATTTACTCCTTTAGCTTTAATTTCTTCTGCCATTTTAACAGTCAAATTAAAATCTTCATTACTTTGTCCATCTGTTACAAGCACAACTACTCTAGGATATCCTGATTCAACTTTTCTCATTCCATTTTGTTCATTTAGAATTTCTTCGTTTAGAAATTTCAATGCCGAACCGGTGTTTGTTATACCTGAATCATAATTCATTTGATCAATTAGATTCAATATTGAATCTTTACTAGTAAAATTGGAAAGATAAGAGATAGGCTCGATGTCAGTGGAGAATTTAACTAGAGAAAAACGTGTGCGAGTCTCAGAAATTTCTAACTTATTCACAAAATTTTGCAAAAATTTCTTAATTTTAACAAAATTATTCAATTTTATTGAATCTGATGCATCGATTAAGAATGCCAAGTCTAAACCCCTGAAACATTTTTCAAGACAACATTTAATCAATGGTGAATTTCTACATGTGTTTTTTGAATTGAATCCATACGGACAACCTCTTTCTGTTTTGGCACCATCGCAACCACAATAAGGTCGTTTATGATCTGCTAAACAATCCGGTACAGCGTAACCTTTTTCGTTTTGAACTTCACAAACAATACCAAATCCTCGTTTTATACGAGGACATTTAAGTTCATCAACTGTTTTTTCATACAAAATACTTCTTTCTTTTAAATCTACCAAATTACTCGTTATTGAATAAGTAATTTGAGTAAAATTAAAATAAGTGCCATCGACTAGAGCATTTAGATTTCCTTTCTGAGCTGGTTTATTATTTTGTAAAACATATAAATTCTCATTCCAAACCCATGAACCAACAAGAAAACCAGTTGAGGGTAGTACAAGACTCTCTGGTATTTCTGTAATATTAATAACCAACTTATCGCTTAGTTTCGAATTAGCTAGGATATAATTTGATTTTCCCGTGAGGGGAAAAGGACCTCTTCTCTTAAACTTCAAACCATCTCCTATTTGATCGTTACCCAAGTCTTGGTCAATGTCTTTCTCTGATCTATCTGATTCAAATTTTGTAAACAATTTTGTTTCACTGGCTGCTTGAGTAAAATAAACTGCAGCTAAATGACAGTTATCTACTTTTGAGTCATCAAGCGCTTTGGAAAAGAGTGAATACATAGCACGATTTCGTGGAGTGTAAGCAACTAATTTTAAAAATGAATTAATAGAAAATTTACAATATGTTGGTTCACGAAAAATATCTTGACTCATTTCAGGGTCTGTAACACAGCATATTTGATTATTAGAACAATTTCTCGAAATAAAAGCTCCACCAATACAATTTGATATTTCGTTACATTGACCAGAGAAATGACCAAGAGAACTATTGCAAAATTGACATGAATTACCATTCGCAAATAAACAAAAGAAAATTAGTTTCATTGAAATATTCATTTTTATTATTTGTTAAGAAATAAATTTTTTTTTTATATTTTAAAAATTTTAAAACAGAATATCTTTTACAGTTTTGTTTTTAGATAAACTTATCTTTTAAGATATTATATATGTACATATTTGAATTAAAAAAATAAAGAAATTAATAAAGTGATTTTTAGAAGTAATTTCGAAAAATCAACAAATAATAATTGAATATTTATCATGAGCTTGATCATTGTTTTATTATATAAATTCAAAAAAGAAAATTTCAAAATCAGAAGTGCTATTTTGTTTAAAAAATAATTTAAACTTTTATTTCGATTTAAATACTTGAGATAAGTTTGAGGTATTCATTTGCTTGTAAAAACCTTCTTTTTGATGTTGAATAGTCAGTGTAATTTTTTTATAAATAACTAAAATGTATTTTTGACAATGAGTCATTATAAATATAAACCTGCTTCTTCTATCTAAATAACGATAAAATACTGAGCTCAATTAAAAAAAGAATCGTAAGTAAACAAAAATGATGAATCAAAACTAAAGTAATGTAACAAGTCGACTAAAACATATTTAAAAAAAATTTAATGAAAAAATGAAGTGTTAATAAGTCTAGCAATAGATAAGGATACTAGCCTGTTGATTAAGCTTGACTTGGTAAATATTGCTTTTTTTAACATTTGAGTAAATTTGATAATTTTTTGTTTTTTTTTTTGAAAAACAAATAAAAATAATTCGAATAAATTTTAAACCCTAGGTATGGCAAAAAAATTTTTTTTCGAGCCAGGAAATGAAAAATTATGCTTTTTATTTTCGTATAATTTTGAAATGACTTAAATTTAGTTAAATAATTTTTAGTTAACTAAAACTAATTGAAAAGTTCCATTTGTAGTAAATAAAAAACTTATGATCATAAGGGCTTATTTGAAAATTGTTATAAGTAGGAGCTATTAATAATTTAAATCAATTTAAAGATATTTATAATGAAGGGAAAAAAAAAATCTAAAAATTGATAACATTTTTTAAAATTTTTTCTTACGTTTATTCCAAAGATAAGAGATCAGAAAATTAGGATTTTTAGAAGGACCAGTTTTGAAAATCAAAACAATATCAAAAATGTGATTTAAATCTAATTTAAATGACTATTTTAAAGTAGATTATTCAGACAATTCAAATTTTATTTTGAAAAACTTTTTTTTATTAAATGCTTTTTTAATACTCAGAGGACGGAGCTATTTTTTCTGAATTTTCGAAAAATCGAACTATAAGATGGTTTTAAAAAACTGCTACTAGTCTTTTGATTCGACATTTTTGAGAAAAAATTTCAATTAGACATATCTTTAAGGTTTAATATTGTAACCCTTCTTTATAAAGAAGGATCTAAGCTTTCTCAAAAATATCATCGTCCAGCCTCATTTACTTAAACGAAATAAAAAATGTCTTAATCTTTAGGCGAATTGCGCAATTTAAGTTCAAAATTTAACATCCTAATGATCGAGAGTCTACTTAAGATTTTTTATTTCCTTTTTCGAAATAATTTTTTATTTAAAAAAATTTCAATAATGACTGTAAATAATAAAATTATTTTAACTGTCAAGGATTGCAAATGGGATCTAAATGAATGCATAATTGTTACTGAGGCTTGATCTAATCTCTATCCAATTGATATCATCTATACCGACTTTGTTAAGGCTTTCGATGAGGATTTTCTCTGAAAACTTTTATTTAAGCTCAAATATTTCGGATTTCGGGATTTGCTAACGAGTGATTTTTCAGTGACTAAATTGGTCGAAACTAAAGAATTTAATTGAAAAATAAAAAATAAGCATACTTCAAAAAAAATTAAACTTAATTATTTCTTGATTTTAAACAGAAAAATCTGATATTGTAATCCAGTTTGTAATTAAAAAAAAGAATTAAAATAAGTTCAAATAAGGACTCGTTACTCGCATATTAAAAGCAAAATATTATAAGCATTAAAATTTTCAAAAACGAGTTGAAAAAATTCGCCTACCCTTTACATCTTTAAAAAAAAGAAAACATAAAGATAAATATTGTTTTACCGTAATTGTCCATCAAAATATTTTTTTTAGAATCAAGGTACTTTATTTCAAATATCGCCTTCTCTAAAAAAGAAATAGTTTTATAATTTAGCGGTGTAATTAGGCTTCGAAAACACGTAAAATTACTATGGGTTTTGGTTAACCTTAGAAATATACCTTGCGATGGGTACGGCATAACCATTTTTCAGTTCCTACCTTAGTTTATCGGCATTTTTTAATATCAACTTTGTGAACGACACTTATTTGATCACTGAAAACAGAAAATATAACCTCAGGTCTCACAACAGAACTATTTACCGAGAAAAAATGAAATATTTTCGACCAAGATTTAATTCTATAACAAATAGAGTCACGACAATTTGGAACAAATTGCCAACAGACATTGTTAATGCACCGAGTTTGAATGGTTTCAAGGCGAAGTTGGACGTGTGGATGAAAGCAAAGTGTTGTTGAAGCGACTGCTATAGCCCTTTAGGGCTCTACTATGTTCAAGTCGCAGTTCTATCTACTACTACTCCTACTATCTACTACTACTACTGCTACGTAACTTATTTAACTTGAATTCAAAACTGTCATTTTCAAAATTAATCTCAGAATAAAATCCATCTTTTACAAAAATAAATCTGTTATTTACACAAGTTCGAGTAATTAAGAGCAAAATAGCAATCTTAGTTGTAACTATACGGTAGATACAGAAAAATTTAATTTTCTTAATTTTGTTTTTATACAATAGAATTTTTAAATTTCTTAAGTAAGAAAAATTAAAATCTAAATTTGGAGTGAAGAGTTTAACATAGTTAAGATTATTACAATAGAGCTAGTATTGACCGGTATAATTAATCGAATTTATTTGTTTATAAAGTCTACTAAATTTTTTTTTATTTTTTAATTTCGAACTTTTGATATATTTAAAACATAGATTTAAAAAAAATTTTTTAAAATTTAATTGAATTTTTCCTTTCCGAGCCAATTATTGATGCTGAATAAAACCTGAAATTCTAATTTCGTGACCCATCAAATATTAGGGACGTTGGTTTAATGAATGAACCACGAGTCAATTCAATTTTAACATTGGAGGTATGTAGAATAGTGCATGCACCGAATCCAGTTCTAAAGTTCTGGTGCTGCATAATTCACCAAGAGAATAGGGTAATCATTTTTGGTGCATCGTATTCCGCGAACTAAGATAAAACTTTATAAAGTGTCGTGGTCGTGTAAATTTCCAAAATTAATAAAGTAAAATAATCAAAATTTTTAAAGTTAATTATTTTTTTTTAATTGCTGCATATCGTAAACCTTTGCCCAGTTCTCTAAGAATAATACTGTAATTTGGCTTATATTCTATATGGAATAGTTCCCATCGTTACCATTTTATAGCAATTTTTAAAAATTTGTGAAAAAATTACTCTATTGTCTCTAATCCTCCAATGCCTCTAATTCTCCAATGAATTATTTTTGGCTATTTTTCAAGAAAAAATTAATTTAATTTTTTATTTGAATTTTACTTTACTGTTTTTTTTATTTTAAATTAAATTTTTCCAAAAAAACAGCCAAAACCTTATTAAGCCAATTTTGGCTTTTATTTAATGGAAAATTAGCCGCATTTGACTGTTAATTTTTTGAGAACTTTTCTCAAAAAATTTTAAAAAATCGCTATAACTTGGTAACAATAGGAATTGGCAATTTTTTTTTGATAGAGATTTTTTCTTTCCAAGTTTAAATCAAAATAGCCCAAAAAAATATAAAAGAATTTGTCATGCAATTGTTCGAATTAAAATTGAGTTTTATAAAAAAAAAATGGTTCTGTTAATATCTAAATTCAATAGAAAAGGTTTGATTTTACAAAGGAAATGAAAAATTTGACGAGAATTCATTTTATTTAAAATTCAATAATATCAAATCACATGATGAATAAACTAGCTTAATTGCTTTTTCACCTGGTTCTTTTTTTCAAACCATGCTCAAAAAAATAGAATTTATTAAAAAATTTAAATTAGTAAAATCAAATTATAATTAAAGCGTTTTCTTTTTTATAAAAGTATATAAAATTCAAAAAAAGAAAAAATATTTTAATTGAATTCTTACGCCAAAATTAGGCTTTAATTTGAATGTTCAAATTATTTTTTTTTGCTTTTTTTTTAAATGAAAATTCTATAACACCAAATAAATTTGAGTTTAAAAAAGTATGAATACTCAGTTGATCGTGGCTTATGGGACTTGCAATACGACTTTATTTTTAAAAATCGTGACTAAAAAGGTTTTTTTTAAAGAAAAAAATCACATAAAAATTACTTCCTTCTCTAGAAGACTTATTGACAAATAAATTTATTTTTTGTTACATTAATTTATAAATTCATAATTTTGGTTTAAATTTTGTTTTTAGTTTTTATTTCATCCTTTAGTCAAAATTATATTTTTTTCGACGACAAATAAAATAACATATTTTTTTTTTTGAGATCTTAAGAAAAAATCCGTAATTGTAAAGACTTATTATATGATGTAATTTAATAAGTTTTACTCCTTGAGTATCTTCAGATAAAACAGTAAATTCAATTGATACTTAATGTTTTAAGAATGGATTTTTTTAATTGTCTATTTCTGCAAAAAAATTGTGCAATTTTCCCATTAACTTATAGTTTTTAAAATTTTTGCAGAATAAATTTTGAAATTAAAAAAATGAACCCTAATTAAGGTGCACCAAATCAAAAACATCAATGATTTCAATTAAAATAGTTTTTTATAAAATCGAAACCATCTTCGCTAGATATTATCATTATATATTTAAATTTTTATTCAGAAAATTTTCGGATTCGCTTATCAATTTAGGAATAAAATTTAAAGATACTAATATTAATGACTTGGGGAACCATACTAAAAAAGCATTTGTTAGGTAAAATCCCATATTATTTCGCAGATTTTGCGAGCTTGTGCAGCAAATATGTTTTAAGTTCTTGTTTTCTTTGATAAATATAATATTTTTCAAGAGTTCAAGAATATTTGAAGTATAAAAATTTTATGCACACGCATATATTAAAATTTTCTATTTTTGAAAATTTTAATAAAAATCAAAATTTTATAAAATCGACCGTTGTCGGATCGTTTTTCGTAAAAAAACGTTTTAATAATTCTAAATTATTATTCGTCATTAATTTTAAAATTAAACGATACCAAAATATACCAACCATAACTTAGAAAAATAAAAATAAACGAAGAATAAAAAAAATTTAAACGAAAATTCATTATTATTCAAATAAATGGAAGCTATAATTAAAAATGACATCGCTGCTCTAAAGAAAGTCCAAAAGTGGAGTAAAAATATTTTAACTCGAATTCATGAAAACACACTTAAATTAAATAACGACCAAACCGACGAAAAACAATTCAATAATGAAAATAAAATTGACAAAAAATTAAAAAATCCAATCGTCACTATGATGACTTCAAAGATATCTAAACGCCAGTTAAGTAACACAATTATAAGTGATAACAAACTACACGAAGAAGAATATTATGAGCAAAAATACAAAAGAGATTACTATGATGTGATAATAGGGGGTGACAGAATCAGCGAATTTACAAATATATATGAAAGGATAGATGAAATAAAGCGTTGTACTGGAGTTAAAGATATTGAAATGGTACGACCAATCGTAGACAAACAATCTAAAAAAACAAAATTGAAAATCAGAGTTAAAGAGCTACCAGATTACAAAGCGCTTAACAAAAACTGGTCCTTAGACTCATTCAAATCAGGAGTTAAAGTGTATCGATCTGTACCGAATCTAAAAGTAGTCGTTTTAAATGTAACAAGAAAATTTAAAACAAGCAAAGATAATATCGAAATAACTGGTCTCGAAAATAAATACGGACTTAACAAGATTCGTAGGCTACATAACCACAAAAAGCAGCCATGTAATAAACTAATCGCGAATTGTAAAGGATTTAGTGATTATATCGATGTGCTCAGAAATGGCATTTTTATTGGTAGCAAAAAACATGTTGTTATCCCAAATATTGTTAATTACAAAATATGTTCAAATTGTGGAAGTCTGAAACACCAACAAAAAGACTGTCTCAAAGATCAACGTTGTTTAAAGTGTGCAGAATTTGGTCATAAAACTAAAAATTGTAAATCCAGATTTAATAAATGTGTCAACTGCTTAGGTTCCCACAAATGTTTTACTGACACCTGCGAAGAATTTTCAAAAAAAAAACTATATATTAATCGTTTTGTTATAAAAATACTGATTGGCGAAAACTTTATCGAAAATACTAACGAAATATTATTTAATACAAAAGAATTAAATCAGGAAAATTTATTCTGTTCAAAAACAAGCGAGACCCACCTAAATGAAATAATCGAATCAATTTTTACAACGAAAATAAATAATACTCAATCGAGAATAGGAACCATAGAACAAATATTCATTAATCAATCATCATCTATTCTTGAGCTTAAAGAAGCTTTAAATTCATTTAGAATAAATGAAATTGAAAACATCAAAGCAAATATTAACTCAACTAATGAATATCTGGCAGAAATTTATACAAAATCAATCAATTACAACGATGAAATTCAAAAGACATTGGTCAATATTGTGAAATACCTCAAGTTACCCGAAACTTAGACGAATCGTCCTAATTTAAAAACTATTTTTGATTTTTATTTTTTGGCTGTGTTTTTTTATTTATTTTTTTTCTTCACTGATTGAAAAACAATTATTAATTGTGGACAACGCCACCTTATTTGACGGGGCGTTGATTAAGTGGTCGAAAATCGGCCTTAGCATTAGAATAAATAAATAAATAAATAAATAAATTTTTCAAGAGTTGACTAAAAAAAATGTTTTACCAGTTAACTGATTATTTAAAAGTTTTATATTATCAAATAAATTTTTATGTTTTTTTTTTTTCAAACCATATCTCTTAATGCCTTAGCTAAAATCAAATATTTTTTTTTCTATTTAGGAACCTATAGAAGTAATAAAAGTTGCCTTGTTAAAAGAATATTTGCTTTTCATGTGATTAATTTTCAATATTTTCAGTTTTTTTTAAATGACAAATAACCAAAAAGGTTAGATCAAATTCAGAAAAAAATGTAAAATCAAAGGTAGTGTTATTTGATAAACATTATTCATAGAAGGGTTAGAATTTCAGAAAAAAAAAATTTCCTGAAATAAAAATTTGTCTAATGCGAAACCCTAGAGACAATGCTATCATTTTATTGTTGTTCCTTAGAAATTAAAAGCCAATAATTCTGGATTTAAATTATTTTTTTTATTTAATGTTTATAATCTTAAATTTCAATTTTTAATTTGACATGCCATGTAGGCGAAAATTGTTTCCTTTTTATTTTTAATTTAAAAAAAGTCGAACAATAAATTTTTAAATTTGCTTTTTGTTTTTATTTTCAAGAAAATCAAATATTTATTTTATGAAATTTAATTAATTGTAATTCATATTAGTAAAAAAAAAAAGTAATGTTTTTGTTGCTGTTGTTGTTGTAGTTTCATGCAGAGTCTCAGGAAAAGTCAACAAAAATGCGTAATTAGCTAATTGAGTTTAAATAATATTAAGATTTTTTTTCCTATAATATATTATGAACAACAACAAAAATAGAAAGGAAAAGCTAAAATAGGGGAACACACATTTAAATTTATCAAAATAAAATTTATATATTTTTTAGCTTTGGTTACACGACGGTAGCGACAAATCCTAATGACGTCAAAGTCTTTAATGATAATAATAATAATAAAAAATATATATTCCCAAAACAGCAACAAGAAATAAGACCCTTTCATTTCGTTTTTTTTTATTCGTACTCATTTTATTTAAATAGTTTATAAAATATCAAAAATGTGTAGGTTTTCTTTTCAAATTCAAGGCATTTAATGTAAAAATGTATGGAGGAGTATGACACAACATAGCACAGCAATAAAAAAAAATAAGCAGCTAGATTCGGGAATTATAATTTATAATTTTTTTCTTCTTCTAAATATCTAATAACAAAAGCTCTAAAAATTAAAAAAAAAAAAAACATAGTTTCTCTTTTATTTTTCTTTTACTTTCTTTGGAGAAATCATAATTTTCCAAAGTTTGATAAGAAGTTTTTTTTATTTTATTTCGAGAACAGAAAATTAATTTATATTTAGCTCTAGTTTTTTTTTTATATTGTATTTTCATAAATTAATATATATCAAGGACTTAATGCATTATGTCTGTGTAACAGAGGGAGAAATATGAATCGTAGGAGGCTTCTCTTTTTGTTAATGTTTTTAATATTTTGGCGTTATTCAATTATAAGTTCATAAACAAAGAGTTGTTGATCGAAAAATTTAGCAATTAACTCATTATATTTTTTCTTTTTTTTTGGAAAAAAAAATTTAATTCTTTTACAAAATTAAAATATCAGAGTTAGCTTTTTTGTTTTTGTTATTGTTATCTTCATTTTTTTTTTCGTAAAATTCTCTTCCTGTACTAATTAAGTTTAAAATATTGGGATCATGATGTAGAAGTAACATTTTATAGAGTACACCAGAGAAAAAAATAAAAGCAAAAAAAATTTTTTTTTTTAAATTCTTGTCTGAAAAATTATTAAAATTCATAGAGGTAAATGGGGAGACATTAGGTAAAATAAATTGAGGGGGTTGTGTATGAAAATAGAGAAGATGATTCACTTGGAGCTCATATTTTCTAGAAAATTCATTTAAATTTATGACCGTTCTTTTTTTTTTTATTTGCTTTCGTTACTAAAAAATAAAAACTACGTCTTTTAATTATCAAAGAAAAAGAAATAGAAGTTTATTTTTTAACAGGCTTTTTAATAAAATTAAAAAATATTTCTATTGAAAATTTTGAAATTTAAAAAATTTTTATTTGTCGATTAAGATTAATTTACCCTTTGGCGCTTGGGTGGACTTTTAAATGCAAATTTAAAAAATAAAAAACTAAACATATTTATGATGCTTTAACAAAAAAATAAAAGTTATGTATAAGCTAAGTATATATCATCAATTTCTAGGCTTAATTATACATTTTTTATTAGGATTAAAATTTAAAAAGTAAATCTTGTTATCGATTATTTATTGTTGAAGATTTTTATTTTCTTTCAATTAATAATTACTTAATAAATAATGCCATTTTCGACTTAGGAGTATATATTACTCGTTTTGTTTGACAAACGTTTTTTTTTTTGTTCGGCAAATGTTTATCTTTAAACAGACTAGGTCTGATGGAAGGATCTCTTAAGTGTTCAAAATTAATTGATATCTTTCCCTTTTTTACATTTTTAAAACCAAATTTTTTAAAGCATACTTAGCTCTATAATTCAAAATTTTTTCGCAATATTTTTATCAGAATAAACATGAGTTATTAAGGCTCTAAAAAGACCATATTTTAACCAATGTTTATGATTTGGTGAACCTTAAATTTTAAGATGTTTGAGATTTGGTAGAGAAATTTTAAGAGGTGTTTAAGATGACGTTCTAGAGCGATTTTTTTCTGCTTAAACAAAAATCAAACACATGTTCAAGAACATTTATTTTTTATGTTTAAGCCGTTTTAATACATTGTCCATCGGATGTTTAAGAGCATTTTAAGACATGTTTAAACCATATTTACTTATTACAAAAATGAATACCATCACCAAAAAAATTAATAAAAAAAATGAAAAAAAAAATTTAAAATCTAGTCTGAGACATTAATTAGATAACAATTAAAAAATATAATTTAATAGAAAAAGATATGATTAACCTACACTTAGTTACGTGGGAAGAAAAAGCTCAGTTTTATGATGGCATTATGACATTGAATTTTATAGAGCTATAATTTGTTTTAATAACAATTAATTTTTTTCTTTTTAGATTTCGCAAGCAAATTTACCTAAAAAAAAATAAAAAGTTACCATGGAAATTTATTAGATAATAATAAAATATTCATGAAGCTGTTTTTTTTTTTATTCACTTCTTATCCTAATGTAGTAGTAATTAAGAGATTGTTAGAAAGAATCGACATCTATCATTTTATTGCTTTAATCTTAAGTGGTTACATGACTAATATAAGTTGTTGAGAAATTGTCTATTTTTTTTTCTTTTCGTCAAAAAATAAAAAACATAAAATTTCCAAAACAAAAAATTTAAAATAAAAAAATCAAGGATTTTTTTTTCTCAGAGGTGGCAAAAAAATTTTTGAATGTTATAGGAACCTCCTTTTTAATTAACGTCATTTTATTAAAATAAAAAACAGACTATACTTAAAAAAATATTAAAGTAAAGCCTGGCATTATGGGAGCCTCTTCTTAAAAAAAAAAATGAGCATTGACACATTATCTTAATTTATTATTGGGAACAAAAAAAAATATTGGAATTTTATTGAAAGAAAATTATAAATGATGAAAATTCAAGGAAATTTCAAATAAAATGAAAAAAAAAATTATTAAATTTTTCTTCTTCGTTTTGTTTTTCTTTCAAATAACAGGTATTTTTAGTTTAATTTCTTTTTTTTTTCAGAGGAAAAAAAGAATGATATAAAATTTCTTTTTTTTAATTTTGAAAAAAAAATCAATCCGAGTGAAAAATTTTAGTCGTTTTTTTTTGTTTTTTTTTCAAATCAAATAAATATTTATGATGGAACGAAAATTGAGTCAATTAAGACCTAAGATAAAATCTGAAAAATCATGTTCGCCCTCGCCACCACTTTTAGTCGTACAACAAACATGCAATGAAGACAATTTAAATTCAACTAAATTGGAAAGTATAGACGAATCTTCGTCGAATTCATCGACTAGCTCATCTCCAAATGACAAACCGGTTTGTTTAATACAAGCCAATGATCCCAATGAGATGAATTCAGTTTTAAAATTTCTAAAAACTAACTTTCCTAATATTAATGTTCACATTTGTTTAAACCCCGAGGGTCAAATGACAAAAACTAATGAAACAAACACAACTAGAACCAAATTTTTATCGCCTAGTCTGAAGCATTCAGAGAGAGCGTCTAGTATAGACAATTCTTCATTGAATTGTATCGAAAGACAAGAATCCAAAGACAGTGGTTTTTGGAGTAAATGTTCTTTCGAATCGACAAAGTCTCTTTCAATTTCAGAACAAAATCCTTCAATACAAAATACGCATAAAAATGAGAATAATCTGAACGAAAATTACTTGTCATCGCCTAGTAACAAATCATTACATTGGAAAAAAGGCCAAGCTTGGCGCTACAATAGCAGTAGTAGTAATGTATCTACAGATTGTAGTACTAATTGTGAAGAAGGAACTACTCGCAATACGAGTCTAAATTATACTAGCTTTGAAAGTAGTCAAGCCGATGTTGAAAAAAGTAATTTGAGTCTAAATCAATTAGGCTCTCATTTTAGCAATAGCTTTGAGTCAAGTCAAAATACAAATTCATTAAGCACGCCAAGTAATCAACACTTATGGTCATCTACTTCTAAATTAGACCAATTGGAAAATAATAATTTTAAAGCGCAAAAAAGACGTGGTAAATTAGTTCGTGATAGAACTATTGATAACACTGATGAAAATCAATCACTTAATTCATTTAATAATTTAACCATTACGAATAATAATGCTAAATTGGAAAATTCTAAATTCGACTCGATTAGTAGTCTAATAAGTCCATTGAGTATATCTAGTAAGGAATCGACTAATTTGTCCTCATCGCCCAAACCTAATCCGTTTTTATCAACGAACGGAAGAATAAGCCCACCTGAAAAACGATTATCGATTAATAATGATAGTTTAAAGAGTGCCAAATCGACACCACCATCTGTTTCATCTTCACCAGCGCCACAGGCTTTCCACGATGCAGTCGTAGCTGCCGTAATTGCTGCAGTGACAAACCCCCAAAATCAACTTGAAAATAACAACTACGATTTTTATAAGGACTTGAATAAATTAAATTTAGGAAATAATAGTGATCCTAATAGAGTCAAAACATCACCATCGCCTCCTAATAAATCAAATTTTTTATCCGCTTCTAAAATGGTCTCTCGATCAAGTTCATCGCCCTCCTACTCATCCTCATGTTCGTCTATACCATCACTCCCAAATAACATGCCCTTACAAATAAACCCTAATTTTCAATCACCTATTTATAATCCATTTTTAAGTGAAAACGCATATACAAATTCTAAATCTTTATCGACTTGTTCGTTGCCAATGAGCGCTGCAGCTGTTGCAGCAGCTCACTTTATGAATCCATTAGTAGCCAATCAAACTAGACTTAATCCTAGTAGTGATAATTTGAATTTTAATAATTCTCGTATGAACACTCGACCACCTGAGATTGTCATTACTAAAGATAATGAATTAGGAGACAATAATAATCCTAATAATCCGAATAATAATAATGCGAATAAACAAGAGAATATTTTTGTTTTTTCACAAGAGAATTGGAATAGAAATGAGAATAAAATTAATTTTTTAAATATTAATCAAAACAATGAGAATAATAATTCTAAGCAAGCAAAACCACATGTTTGTCCAATATGTCAGAAAAGATTTGCTAGAAGTGATATGTTAATTAGACATTCTAGGCTACACTCAGGTGTACGACCATATCGGTGTAATCGATGTGGTCAAGAATTTAGTCGGAGTGATCACTTAAATACACATTTAAGAACACATACAGGTGAAAAACCATATTCGTGTACTTATCCAAAATGCACTTATGCGGCTTGTCGAAAGGATATGATTACTAGACACATGAAAGTACACAATAAAAATCGTCCATCTATGGCTTATGAAAACGCAAATAATATTAATAATAATAAAATGAATATAAATCAGTTTCAAATGATACAACAAGTACCAGTTTCACTGGATCAAAGTCACAAATTATTATTTCAAAATTATCAGCAAATTTCATTGACAGATCAGAGTCAACAGCAAAATCAACAATTAGGATCATATAACAAGACAGAAGAGACAAAAGACATTAAAAAATTTGAGATATTTAATCAGTTACAATCACAATAATTTTTCGTTTTAGATGCTTTTTTTTTTTGTTATAGTAAGCTTAAGAGTAATCAATTTTTTTTTCTTTTATTCAAGTACCGGTGTTCTTTATTTTCTTAAGATGACTGTATCTCTGAGGCAACTATATTTCAAATGTATTTTGTAAATAAATTCAAAATTTTTTGTCCAATTTTTATTAAATTTTTGTTGTTGTCACATTGAATGTAACCATTTAAATGTCATGTAAATAATTAATTGAGAGAATTTGCAGTTTTTAGTTTGTTTGTTTTTTTTCTTCTTTAATTCTGTTAGAGATTTTGTTCAAATTTAATTTAATAAAATTGTTTTTAAAAAAAAAATATTCTTTAAAATTTTTTTTTCTAATTTGAAAATTTGAAATTATTAAATTTAATAATTTATTGAAATTTTAGCTCTATCGGCGAAAATGTTTAATTCTATTGAAAATATTGCATAATAATAAAGGTAATTTGATTTTTAAATTTAATCAATAAAGAATGAAGAAAAGAAACTACTAAACGTCAAACTAAACGAAAAGTCAAAGCTTCGACAAAATCCAATTGAGGACTGCTTCATTTTACTTCAAGACAAATACAGTACCGTTTTGACACGTGGTTTTTAGGTAATTTTACGTAAATTATCGTAAACTTACGTAAAACCACTTTTGTGAATTTTCGTAAAATTACATTATTTTACGAAAGGCTAAATTTTACGGAATTTTACGTGAAATTACGTATTTTTCGAGGATCGTGTCAGACCTTAACACAAAAATGGCCTAAAATTCAAACTTTTTTTAGAATTTACTTTTTATAGTGCTCTCTAAAATAAATTATTTTAAATATTATTTAATTTTTGAAAAATTTATAGGGCCCTAGTTTATAAACCGTAATCGTTCATTTATACTTCGAACCTAATAACTTCCATCAAACTGTACCAATCTTAATTTAATTTAGTGATTTTCTCTTAAATTCATCGTCAGCTTATAAAGAGAGTAAAATTTTATTCCTTATATTAAATTTTTCATTAAATTCGTCATAATTATGGAATGAAGAGAAGCGATTATGAAAAATTTTCTAAATTTAAAACTAAATTTAATTTAATTTAATAGGAATCAAAGACTAGTCGAACCATTTAAAAAAAACGCAATATTCTTAAAACATAAAAATTTTGAAAATAGATCATTTTTACATTTTTTTACGAATTTTTATCTCCTTAAATTTTACGTAAAATTACGGCTGTCCCTAAAATCCGGACATGGACCGATAGAAAAAATTTTTAATATTAAATTATAAAAAACGGAGTTTATTAAAACGAAGGAAGTAAAATCAAAAAAATTTATAACATTTAAAATTTAAATTTTCTAACTCTTTTTGGACTTAATATTTTTGATTTGGCATCTAAAATGCACAACAAACTAGAATTCACTTTTTAAGTAAAACTTTGCCTATGCAACGAGAAATCAATATTTAGAACCATTGCCGTGATTGATTCTAGGGTGACTAAAAAATTATTTTTAAATTCCGTACTTTAGTCTTTAAAGAAAAATTCCGTGTCCCTATTTTAGACATAGATATTCCGTTTCCGGATTTTAGTATTTCAAAAAAATTCAGTCCGGGTCAGGATTTTAGGGATAATCTAAAATTACTTCAAAATCACGTGTCAAAACGATACTGTACTATGAATTAATTTCTTAAAAATAAAACTTTTTTAAAATATTTATAGACTTTTATTAGATATGACACGATAAATACAAGATATTGATTCCTAAGCACATAAACAAAATTTGATCCTTATCAATCCGAATCGCTTAATCTTTTTTCAAATTGTTTGCCATATGCTTCTAAACTGTATCAATTTACTCGGTCATTTTGTTTTTTCAATTAAATCTTTAACGCTAAATCAGGATTCATTAAGTACTCACTATGCGTTTATGAGTAAAAAGGGATTAAATAGTATAAATAAGATAATTAGTAGGAAAATAAATTTTTTTTTAGTAAAGTAATTCAAAGCTCTGACATTTGTTTAGATCTAATAATATTTTTTAACATCAATTTAAGACTAAGAGTCTTAGCCTCAGATCATAAATATAAGCTAATAATATAAATTAAACTTTCATATTACAATTTGTTGTCTATAGACAGTAGACTAACAATATCCTAATTGTTAACTAGTTGTTTCATGAACCAGGGTTTAATTTTCCACTTCTGTCACAAAAAAACGATCACACTAAATACTTTGTTTTATGCTAAATGAAAGGCAACAACACGCTAAAAAAACGTCCAATTTAAGATTTTGACAAAAATTTATGAAAAAGTATTTATGTAAAGTTGGACTTTGTTGGTAATCTAACAATCTGTCACGCCTAAGGTGAACATATTTCTCAATAAAGGAAATTGTTTCTTTTATTTGGAATTTAGGATATTAAAATAAAATAGCAATTTTTATAATTTATAAGGCTATTGGTTATTTTTAATTTGTAAAGCTTTTTATTTTCAATGAATCAATTCAAAAAAATATAATACAACTTTCAAGTTCTTAGATTTAAAATAATTATGAGCTTATACTAGCAGCCAGATAAAACGAGATTAATTTCATAAAGAATCCATTCAAACAAAAAAGATATATCTAAATCTTTAATTGATGTGAGTTCGATGAATTTCAAAATCCAGCATCATTTATCATAATTTATAGATTTAATATTAAATTTCAAGCTAGAAAGTAAGTAAAAAACAAAAAGATAAAACTGCTAACCTAAAAAAATCTTAAAAAAAAACATCGAAGAAAAATACTACTATTCTTTGAAATACTATATATTATTTAGGCTTGAATTTGTTAAGAAACCAAATATAAAAGAAATCAAAAATGGAATTGATCGACTTTTCCAAACCGACCACCATGTGTGATGTCTTACTTATAGTCGAGAACAAAAAGCTTTATTGTAACAGAGCTATGTTGAGCATCTGGTCGCCTGTATTTGAAACAATGTTCAAATCGAATTTTAAAGAAAAAGAATCCTCTGAAGTCAATTTTCCAGGTTTTTGTTTTTAATTAAAATTTCTCAAAAGAAGACTAAAATAATAAATAATTTAAAAAAGATAAGACTTATGATGATATACACGAGCTTTTGCGAGTGATTTATCCACCAAATAAACCAATAACAGCAGCTAATGTTGAGAAAATGCTTGAATTCGCTGATGAATATCAAATGACAGAGCTTACAAGACGATGTAGGCAATTTTTAATGACACAAAGAGGTAAAATTGATATGTTTATTTCTAAATTTAATTTGATATTTTAAAATATTTTTTAAATTTAATAGGAACATTAGAAATTTTGTTATTAGCTCAGCGATATCAATTTGAAGATGTTATAAAAAGATGCGCTGATCATCTAAAGCACACAATCAACTCATCTATTTTATCAAATGAAGCAAAAATTAAAGAGGTCAATATAGACACCTTGAATGCTGTCCTAATTGCTCGAATTAAACATTTAGAAAGTCTTTTGGATACATTTAAAAAAAAAGTTAGTGGCGCCTGTGAAAAATTTCGTGAAATTAAAGGACTTCCTGGAAATTTTAACGAAAATTTAACAACTTGTTCAAGACATACTGAAAATGTCGAGACATGTCAAGATTGTATGAGAAATGTGAGATTAATTATTAATAGATTATGTGAGGAGGGAAATGAGTTGACTGAATAAATTAAAATTTTTTTGATTGATTTGAAATTTAAACCATTAATAAAAAATTTTAATCTAATTTTAAAATTTTTTTCTTTAAAAAAAAATAAATTTAAAAAATTTTCAAAAATAAAGCGCTATTTTAAAGTTTCAAAGATTGATTTTGATTATTCTAATTCGAGAGATGTTAAAGCATCTTGGATGCTATAAAACATCAATGATCTTCGAAGAAATTCAACCGACCATCTAAATTCTGTGATGAAAAAACGATATAAAATTGATGACATGCTTAAAAGATAGTATCTATCAGTAATAATAAGAGATTTGTTATTTTAAATAAATTTTATTAACTTTATCCAACATAAAAATGATATGATTTTTAAAAAATGATGAAAATTCGATAATTATATGATGCAAAGAAAAAAAATAGTATGCTAATTTGATTCATTTTTTTGATGAAAATTCGAAGATTAATAGATAACCTTTCGAAACAATGGCAAATCGGAGCGAGGTCAGTGGTGGAGAAATCTAAGAATAGCGGGGTCAGTAGCGTTTGTTAAATTTGCTAAGAAAAAGATGAAAATTTTTTAATGTTATTTTCTCGATTTTATTGTCTTTAAATATCGATCATTGGTTTTCATTTTACTTTTAGTACAAACTTTTAAGATGGAAAAAGAAAACTTTATTTCTATTTTCGCCCTTGATGACTTCTCATTTTTGTTATATGTATTTTCGTTTATTTTCAAAAAATAAATAAGTTCTTATAATTTGTTCCCTGACCAAGCAATTATATTTTTTTCTTTACGTTTATAAAGTTTACATGAAGATCTCTGATTTTTCCTTACTGAGACTTATGTTTGCAGCTTTTTTTTTGATATTTTTATCTCTGACATTTTTATCAAAATTTATGGCGTATAATGTTAATATTTTAACAATCTCATATTTGCCATTATGAGATTGTTAAAATATTAACATTATACGAAACATTACATAATGGTTAGGGGTACTTTTCCCCAAAAATTTTAAAAATAAAAATAAGATACATTTTCGGAGTTTTAATTTTCATGATTATTTCTTATGAATTTCTGACCTCCAAATTCTAAAATGAAAGTTATGAATGCATTAAATCGAACAAATGGAAAGAAGAATATCAAAATGACGAGAAAATTAAGAATGAGAAAAAAGGCTTTCAAGTATTAAAATTTGGTCATCCTTATTATAAAAATAGAATAAGCAAAGGGAGCATTTATTGGAAATGTGTCCAAGCTCAAAAGGAATTTAAATGAAAAGGAACAATTACAATTTACATTTAAAATATTTTTATTACTTTTTCCCTTATTACTTTTCCCCCGAAAATTTGGACCGTTGAATAAAAGCTTTAAAATAATTTGATTCTTTTTTAATTATTTATTTATTTACAAAAAATAACCACTAGTTCAGCTGCTTGAAGGTTTCTTCCTTGAAAAAAATAAATAAATAACCATCGTTTAAATTTTTTAAATTATTTTTATTTAAAGCTAAGGCTACCATTCCAAAAAAGGTTATTTTGCTCTAAAGTCCTTTAAAGGCATAATAATTTCTTCAATTTATTGCATTTGAAATTGGGTTTCTAATGAAGGAAAATTAAAAATATTCTTTAAGTATTCTTGGTAGCATAGTTCATTAAAGAGTAATTTTATTTATTTATTTTTTTTAAACAAAAAAATGAATTTTATTTTAGTTCAATATTTATTTTTTATACCAGCAATTTTAACGTTTAATCTACCCAAGAATTATGAATGTGGAAAATATCGCTTTTGTATTACTTTTTTCGATTCAATTTTGTTTCAAGATTTTTTAAAATATACTTATTTTAAATATATAGAACGAGTTGAATTTGAAATATATTATTTTCGTTTACAGAAATTCAAAAAAAATAAATACAGCGGCAAGCTTCAACTGAATTTTTTATCCGAACTTACAGAACTTGTTGATATATATTCTGGAGATTTAGATTATTTAGTTGATGTTTGCAAATTGGCGAATTTGAAAAGCTATCATCTTAGAGCAAATAATCTAAGTGAGCTTAAAGATAACAAACTTTTTCCAATGAGCATTGAAAAATTCGATTTTTCCGACAATAAAATTAATTTTGTTTCCAAAAATTTCTTTTTGAAATTCAAAAGACTTCAAGAGGTTAATTTATTCAACAATCAAATTTCAAAAATAGAAAGACTTGACTTTGACTCGAATTATTTGAAATATTTAAATTTTAAAAATATAAATGCTAATAGTATCGAAGAAATTTATTTTGTAAATAACATAACTTCACACGATTTTACTATTAATTTTGAAGATAATAATCTTGATACGTTTCCCAAAATTCAAGGCAACCTTAAGAGAGTTCATAAATATATTATAGGTTTACAATCTAAACGAAATTTACTCTATGACAAAGCTCTGAAACCGTCTGATAATCTAATAACTATAGTTAATTTAGTCATTGATCATAGACATTTTATACGCGATAAAATATCTGATTCTTTTTCTTGTTTGTTTAACAATGAAACTTTTTTGTATATTGAATTATCAGGTGAATTATCCGGAATGGAAGTAGTCAAATTGTTTTTTTTACCTAATAGTTATAAATTAGAAAATTTGTATAAGATTCATATCACCAAGAGTTCATTTGACATTGATAAATGTGAGAGATATGTTATTGTAACGACTATAACAACGACAATTAAAACGAATTCAACTTTTACAAGAACCATAACAAAATATTTAAAAACAGATAAATATTCAACAAGCAACACGAATTATTTAGGAAAAAAAATTGAAAAAATATTTCAAAACACTTCGAATATTTCAAATACAGCAAGTCATGACTACAAAATTGGAATTTCGAATTATTTTAAAGCGGAAAAGAGTATAAAAAATCGATTTTTAAATTTTATTATTGAAAATCCTGGCAAAGTTGTTATATTTTTTACTTCAATATTCTTATTTCTTTTACTTTTATTTTTTAATTTTAACTTTATTGTTGATAAATTGTCCAAAAATTAAATTTTTTTTTCTTTGTTAAGAGCTAAAAAGCATTTAAGAATTTTTTTGAATAATTATAAAAATGACATTTTTAATAATTTTTCAAAATTTTTAAAATCTATTAAATTAAAAAATGATTTAAAGTTTAAATCATCATTACCGTATTACCTTGCATAGAAATGCGGCAATAAATTCGAAATTTCGAGTTTTGCCATACGCATCAAACATGTAAAAATGCATTATTTTTTAAAGGATAAATGCGGCATTTA
>NTPY01000817.1:342075-388435 GCA_002922825.1 Brachionus calyciflorus | reverse complement strand
CTTATTTAATATCCAAAAAAAAATTCAGTCTACTTGAAAAAAAATTTCTTTGTAAAAATGCCTCCTGAATACAAAAAACGCCCATAAGTTACCCTTGAGGGGAGAATCAAAGCTGTTACGATGAGCCAACAAGGAAAATAGTTTGCAACTATCGCAAAAGGATAAATTAGGACCACTAACCTGCTTAAGACACTCAATTTTGTTCTTGGTGAACCATTTGACTACATTTTGGCTCTTTCTTTTTGTCAATACTGTAATATAAAAAAAGATAAATTATTAATTGAATATTTTATTTTTTAGTTATAAAAAATTTAAGTTTTTTTTTTACCAACCAATCTTTTTAACTTCTTGTTTTATAATTTATTTATTTATTTTTTTTGGGTGAAACTATTTTGTGTCAGGAGGGTCCTTGAATCAACTAGATTCGCTAATTAATCCGAAATTCTCATCGAACCATTGGGATGTCACTAGCATTTTAATATAACAATTTTCATTATCCTTCTGAGCTAACTTTTAAGCGTCGTTAAGCTTCATAAGAAATTAAGTAAAAGTTTAAGAAGTAATTGCTTTTTAAAAAAAAAACCTTAAGATTTACATAGATTTCGTGCAGAAGAATATATCCTTTTAATGTTATCAAAGAATAAATAAAAGTTTGAAATATTTTCTTCGTAACTTTTAATAAAATGTTTGAATGTATAAAATAATGATCGGAAGTAGGTTTTTCTGAATAAACTGGCGGCTTGGTAAAATCTGTTGTGTAAATCAGTTTTATTTACTTTTAGGTACTTTTGGTTAATAAAAAACAGAAACTGCGATTAGTGCAGCTTAAAAAATTATAATATAAATATATAGTAAGACGGTCTAACTCGGTGACCTTTTTTTATGACTGTTTCAGGCTTCTTACTTTTTGAAAAGTTCAAAAATGTACAATAAAATGAGCCCTAATTTTTTCTCACCAAATTACCTCGGCAAAGTCATTATGTAAACGGTAAAATGGTTAATAATGATAATAAAATTCTCCCGTAAATGATCTAAATTGACCCTTTTTTCACCAAATTTTCAATTTAAAAGCAAAAAAAAAATGTTTAATTTTCAAGAAAAAAATCTTGGATACAAAGCAAATAAAATCTAAATGAGTATCTCTTCTTAGAAGAGCCTATAACATCCTTGATTAAGATCTTGACAATACCAGCATAAGATTTATATTAGGAATTTGTTTATAGGAAGCTAATTTTAATTTTATACAGAAATTTTTTCTTTTTGATAATTGAAAAAGATTTCGTGGTTGAAAGGTGAAAGTAAAACAAAAAAATAATCTGGGAAACTCATACAAATACAAAAACAACTGTCAAATAATAATTTTGACAGTTGTTTTGGTATGAGTTTCCCAGAAATAAGACCTTTTTTTTTACTTTTTCGCCATGTGAAAAAAAAAATTTCGTTGACTCTTCTCTTCATTCAAATTTCGTAAAAAATGTAATTCTTTTTGTTTTGATCTCTAAGTTTATAGATTACGAGAAATTCTACATCACTAAAAGATTTTACTAAATTAAAATATACAGTCGAACTTCGTTAATCCGGCTCGATTGGGGGAGTGCTTTATGCCGGTTTATCGAGTTAAAATTATAATGTATGAAAGTGGGAATTAGAAGTCATGCCGAAAATACGAGGTTCCCGGATTAACGAGGTTCGACTGTAATTAGACCGTTTTATTATATTTTAATTTAAATTAAATAATTTTTTACAACTGAAGCAGCTTTTAAAAAAATTGGGTAGTCATACGCCATTTTAACTTAAAATAGGGTTTAATCATTAATTAAAATATAAGCCGCTTATACTTTTCTTCTTCATTATTTCTAAAGCGCTTCGTCATTCTCTAAAGGTTAGATATTTTAATTTCTTTATGTAACGACCGCAAAACATTTAACCAAAAGCTTTTTATCCAATTCTTAAGTTTTGTAAGAATTTTAATTTTTCCAATCAAATCATTACATCAAATACACAACTGTTCAAAAAATGTTTTTTATTATGTACCTTAAAAGAAGATTCTGGCTCATAAAGCCTTTCGATCACACATTACACTAAAAGACACTCTCTCTCTCTCTTTATCAGTAGACATCAATTCATCAAAAAAAATTAGCTTTCCAACTCTTTTAATTTAAAAGCTTCAAATTTAAAATAAAAAAAAATTGAAAAGCAACAACTAAAATATTTTATTACATCTAAGATTAAACCTTTTTTTTTTAATAAAGAATCACTTTAAAAAATTTATTTAAAAGGTTAAAAACACAATTTTATCATTGCATTTATTTATTTTTTTAAAATTTACCTCGAAAATAATTAAAAAGATAATGTTTCATGATAATTATTATTTAAAAAAAAAATTAAAATTAATTAAAAAAATTTTACAAAACCTAAGCTTTTTTTTTTTCTTGATGAAAAAAAAATTTGTAAAGTTTTTGTTTTTAATTAATTAAACTCTATCTTTTTATTTTTTTCGTTAAAAAAAGCCTTCAGTTAGTTTTAATGCTTTATTTTAAAAAAAAATGCAAAATACTGATAAAACAACTGATGATGGCATAACTTTACGAACCCGAAAAAGCTTTGATTTTTTAGTAGATGACTTGGATGAAGATACGTACTTGATAAAAGAGGACTTAAAATTCAATGTTAAACCTAGAGTATCAAGTCTCAATGACTTGACCTTAAATGAATCTAATATTTTACAAAATAACACAATAAATGAGAAAAATAGTACGAAAAAAATCTTTGGTAAAAGTAGTATTAAAAAGCAGTTACAATTCAAAATTCTAAGCGAGCCTATACGCGAAAATCTAGAACCACGTACTAGCTTGTCTAAAAGCACAGGAAATTTACACGAGCAACTAAATAAATTAAAACACGACGAACTACAAAAGAGGCGTATGTCATCAACACAGTCACTCAAGTCTAATTCAAATTATTCGTCATTTTGTTTAAGTTTTGACGAATTTAAAAAAAATTTAAACTCATTTAAATCAAGTGTTTATAAGGTTTTAGAACGTCCTTCTGGTCTAAAAGGTCTTGTTTATCGTCTTTTTATTTTTACTCTAATTTTAGGTTCAATTTTAACCGGTGCATTAACAACAGTCAAATCATTGGATCAATGGTCTTTTAAGCTTTTATTGACTTATGAAATATTTGTCACGTGTTATTTTAGTTTAGAATTTTTTCTTAGATTATGGTGCGTGGGTCAGCGCTCGGCATTTAAAGGCTTCAATGGACGAATACGTTTTATTCTAAGGCCTCTTCAATTAATAGAAATGACACTTATTATTATTTCAGTTATCATACTGGCTACTGGAAGTTTGATTGAAGAAAAAAATAAAGAAGTACTTTTTCAAACGACAGCCTTGTCAGCACTAAGATTTTCTCAAATATTTAGATTTTTGTATATAGATAGACAAGCTCAAACTTGGATTATATTAAGTAAAGTTATCAAAAAACATCGATTTGAATTGTTAAGTTGTATTTATATTGGAGTAATTATACTTCTATTTAGTTCCTATCTTGTTCTTTATTTTGAAAAGCCTTTATCAGAAAAAGATGGTTATTTTCATACTTATGCTGATGCAATGTATTGGTCTATTATTACGATGGCTACTATTGGATATGGTAAGGATTTTTTTTTCTTGTTGAAATTATAAATGAAACTTGCAGGAAAATTAGATTTAAATAAGAGTTTTTAAAGGGAGTACTTATTTAAAATTTCATCTACCTAATGAACTTTCATGAAAAAGTCCTTAATTGACGTTCATATGAAAATCTTAAAAGAACACGAAATTTCACCATAAATAAAGAAGTGTTTTTTTTTCTTTTTAAAAAATTTAACATTATTAGAAAAATAAATCAGAGGTTTCTGACACATCGGGGTTTTTCGAATTCTGATGGCTACAAACGAAAAAAAGATATCTTTTATTTTTGTTGATACTATTTTAAATAGGCTTTGTACAGTAAGTTTACTGAGTTCACTTTCTTAAAACTTTTTAACTTATCAAAATATTTATAAACTTTTAAAGTTTCTTAAAGTTTGGTAAAATGTCAAGGTCGGATTTTTTTCTTGAACTTTGCAAAAATTTTAATGTTGAGATTCAAAAATGATTGAATATTTTTATGGATTCTAATTTATGAAATTTTTATTTAGAACCGTTTAAATAACGGATAATGAATTTTAGTTTTTTCTTTAGGGAATATGTAATTACGCAACAAAAATGTTATTACCGCAATAAATTTTGCAAAAACTAACGCATCAGAAAAAAAAAACTAACCTAATATCTAACCGACGCACTAATTTTTTTTAAAGTTCTTAAAAAAGATTTAATTTTTTTTTAAATTAAATCCATTTTTCTAGAAAAAACATAAAATAGTTTTTACAAGAACAATTTCAACAGAATTAGTCACGTTTCTGCCAGTTGAAAGTATTTTTTTAAGCTCACTGAATGCTAGGTTATGAACAAAGGCCTTATTATTAAAATAATATTAATAGGAAAAGTTTATATTATCAAGTAATCGGGATCAAGAGGAAATTTAAAATAACATAATTCAAAATATTTAGCGTAGTTAATAAAATATTTTTCGCTGAAAATTTAAAATTATTTTTTTATAGAAATAAGTTGTGTTTTTTAAATAGGTGCGTTGGTTTATTTATTAAATGGAATTAAACTCTAAATTTAGAGAAGTAAATAGAAAATTAAAGAATCGTTTCGATGGCCACAAGCTGATTTAGACAGGCGTTTTACTGAAAATAACACCAGGAGATAATTTGCAAACTCATCTGAACATTTTTTGATTCGCACAGGATTTGTATTCTAGACCTTCTTCTAATAATTAAAAAAAATAATTCGACCAAACAAATATAATCAATTGATGACTCATAAAAATTAAATTTTAAATAAACTTGAAATTAGAATAAAAATTAATTTTAACCTTAAAAAAGTTTATTGTAAGTTAGTTTCATAGACTTTTATCAATTTCAGAACCGAGAAGATTCTTAAGAAATGTTCTTCCAAGAGGAAATTTTACCTAGATTTATAAGATAAAAGCTTTCAAGTTGATATTCAAGCACTGTATTATCATGTGGTATACGATTTTAAAGTTTATCTGTTTTTTATTGAAGTATCTAAAATCTTCATAAAAATTTGAGAATATTGGAATAATTCGGAAGTTTAAGAAACAATCTGACTGATTAGGAAAATAAAGAAATTTTAGTGAAAAATTAAGTAATTTTGGTGCAAGAATCAGAAATTTAAGTGATTCAATCCTAATTAGCCAAACTTCTTTTTCAAAAAAAATCTTAAATAAATTACCCAAAACCGTCAAAGCTTATCATATTTAGGTAATGAATACTTTTCTCTCTCCAAAATATAACGGTTAAATATTATTAAATTTTATCATTTTAGGGATGAGTATTTATTCTCTTTTCATCAATTAGATTTTGCCGAGTATTGATCATTTAAAGTTAAAAAAAATTCTATCAATACAGCTTTGTACTAAAGTACTAAAATTTTTAACATTATGATAAAATATTTGAAATTAGTTTTATAATTTAATGTTATTTTTGACTATTTGATCAACAACAGTTGTACCAAAAGATTAATAATTTCGACTAATTTTTGCTTTTTAAAAGGTGATAGATCACCAAGAACATTTGGCGGCAAAATAGTATCAACTACACTTTGTATAGTTGGTGTTGCTTTTTGGACTCTACCTGGAGGTATAATTGGTTCAGGCTTTGCTTTAAAAGTCGAGCAAAAAAATAAAAAGAAACAATTTAATCGTTTACTACCAGCCGCAGCTACTCTAATTCAATCATGGTGGCGCATGAAAGCAACTCTTTCAATGTCATCATCAAACGTGTCATGTTTAGTTGCTACAGTAGCCACATTTGATATTTCAAAACCAATATATAGTACATCTTTACGTCGTTTAAAACGACATTTAGACTCAGTTAACTCAGCCAATGAGGAAATGAATTCTTACTTCGTAGGACTTGATTCGCCTAAGGACACACTATTATCATCGAAAGAGAATAAACCAGATAGAAATTTAGAAAAAAATCAAATTTATAATCAAAAAGATTTTGTATTTATAGATAGTTCGGATGAAATGGAAGCTAAAAATGAAGTTAACGAGCTTAAAAAAATGAATTCGCCTACAAGACCATTGTATAATCAATTAAGTTCAGAATCGAATTATTCAAATGACGAGTCAATTTTGATGAAACTCTCGCCTGAACACTTGATAATCATTAGAACTATTTTGCTTTTAAAATTTTTTAGAGCACAAAAAAAATTCAAATTGGCCTTTAAGCCTTATGATTTTAAAGATGTAATTGAACAATACACTCAAGGAAATATGGACATTTTGCTCAAAATGAAAGACTTACAACGCAAAATAGACCAAATGAACGCTTCAAATCGAGTTCTAAACAATGAACTCATAATTAACAATTCTCCCAGTTCGGAATTCAAATTTATCCAGCCTAACTTTTTATCAGCTTCTCTCAAATCACCTCAAACCGAAGTGACTCGTTCTAGTTTAGGTAGAAAAGAGATGAAACGTTTATTAAGTCTTTCTCATGATACGCCTACTAGAGACAAACCAAGTAATGTAAATCAAAATGATATAAACTCAATTAATCAACGAATGGAACGTATAGAAATTGGATTAGAAGATTTAGCACAAAAAATTAATAAATTACTAAGCACCAAGTCTTAGTATTAAATGAAGTAGTTTAGTGCTTAGAAAAACAGCTCATTTATTCTAATCAATGGTGCAATTCGTGTTCTTTTTCATTTAAGTTTTGTTTTTTATTTTAATTATTTTTTTTATTTTAAATGTCAATAAATAATTTTTTCAAAAAAAAATTTATTAATTTTAGGTTAAAATTGGTTCTAAGGGAAATGAAAAAAGATCAAAAAATGCGTATTTAGGGAAAAATGAATTTTTTTTTTATTATTTTTTTGCTTTTACCAAAATTAAGTAATCAATCAATTTTGCAAATTAGTTTTTGTTTGAAATGTTTTGATTTTTAGATAAATTAGTCGTTTTTAAATTTCCTTATTTTCATCCAAATGTTCAGATTAATTATTTTATTTTTGTTTAAAAAAGTTTAAGAAAAAGTTCTGAAATTTCAAAATTAAAAAATTAATTATTCGATTATTAAGTTACTTTACTGCTCTCTAGTTCGAACTCAATAAAAATACGCAGTTAGTTACCAATATTCAGAAAAAGATAAAAATGAAATTGAAAAACTTCAAATTTTTATGCTTCAGCGTATTTTGGAAAAAATTATCAGAACAAGCTGTAACATAGAATAAATAAGCTTATTTCACATCCATAAAAGAACGTTAGGAATGCATTCCGCATTGAAAACTCTGATTCTAAGTTTTAGATCTATTTTAGAAGAAAATTGATTATGTCGGAAATAGATTCTTGAAACTTCTTCTTTTTTGTTTAAACTATATTTATGCTTTTATACAGCATTGTAAAAAAAATAGAGAAAATCGAGATGCATTTTCTTGCTGAAATATGAACGGCTTGTCTTTGCGTAGCTTTTCCATCGATTAAATCAAGTTTTCATTCAAATTTTGTATGTATCTGGTTGCATTTAATCCAAACAAAGTCTCAATTAATTCCTATACCATAATAACTCATACAACATCATATCTCAATCGAACCATATCCTTGATTTGTACGCTTAATGATACAATCTTGATTGGAATCTCTGCAGTTGTCCTACGAATGCAAATTCTATTATTTCGGTTGTCAACTTCAATGTTCATCTCATCACTGAAAAGAACTTGTTTCCATTTAGATTTCAAAAAAATAATTAATATTGAATAATTTTTTTCAAAAAATTCACTTAAAAACTATTAAAAAATCATTTACAATCACTAAGCCTCTTAAATAGCTAAAAATATTAGTAGTTTTCAAAATTTACTAAATTTTAGTTAAAAATGGTAAAATTAAATTTTTTGACATTTTTTTTTACAATATTTTACGTAAATTATTGTAAATTTACCCTTTTTTTCGAAAAATATGGTAAATTTACGTAAATTTCGGTAAAATCCAAATATCATAGCATCACTGTAGCTCTGTTCAACTGCCATCTGATAGTTTCCGACGTTTTTCTTTATTGTCTCATCGTAACAGCTTTGATTCTGTCTTTAAATTTAACTGATAGGCGATTTTTGAGTTCTAAAGGTGCTTTTATTAGAACGAGCTTGTATTAGAGGAAATCCGCGAATTTTTTTTAGTTAACTTTTGAAAATTTAGATAGTGTGAAATTTTAAATCGTCGGAACCTTGTTTCTAAGTATAGGATTTGCAATAACATAGTTAGGAATTTTTTAGAATAATTCAAAACAATTTTTTTTCCCTAAAACAGTTCACTTCATGTTTAAAGATATTTTTATCCTAAAATCACGAAATAATTCAAGCTTGTTTTCATTCGTTTATTTTAAGACTAAAGCAAATTAGCTTTAGCATGATTTAAAAAATCTACGAAGCGAGCTAAATAATTGTGATAAATTAACAGACAACAAAAAAAAGGGAATGCAAAAAAAAGCTTAAATTTAGCACGTTAAAATAATTAATCGGTTGAAAATAACAAACTTCAAAAAATTTGAATGACAAATTTAGTTTTTGAGCTATTTTCTAGAGATTATAAAGCAAAATCAATTCTAATCATTTGAGCACAATTAAAAATGCAAATTTTTCCTTTTTTTTTATTTAAGGAGACGAACTACTAGTAGGAAAATTAAATCTCATTCACTTAAAAAAATATTTATCAAAATCTCTTTTTTTATCGTCAAAAACAAGCAAGCTTTTCAAACATGATTAGCTAAGTGTATTCAAGAAATTAAAATCGTAAATCTTTTTCAAAAATAGCTTTAACGATAAACGCTTCTTTTTTATTTCAAGGTCGGTATGAATGGGGTTTTTGAATGAAAAAAAAGAATAAATGACAATATCAATTATACAAGAATAAAATTGAAATTAAATTATAGGAAAGAGAAAAATAAAAAGACACAAAAAAAAATAGAGAGAAAATTGGGTTATTATTTTATTTATATTTGATAAACTAAAATAAATTGGAAACAACAAAAGAAAAATAATTTCTCAAAAATCCCAAGTGATTACCAACATAAACTATTATGTTTGTAAATTATGCCTGTAAATTTCAAAATAAAAAAAATATACAAAATAAATAAAACTCTCAGTATTTCAAGACACATCTCATAATCCTATAGTATAAAATTTCAATTAATTATCCAACGCCTTTTTTATTTTCTTATTTATTTTTCTTATTCATTTTGAAAAAGGAAAAACCCAAAAAGTATTTTTTTTTATGACTTTTTTATTTCATATTTTTCAAAGGATTCCTCTAGGTTTTTATGTAATCGGGGAAACTCAACAGGAAAACTACCAAAAAAAATAAAATAAAGCTTCCTAATTAATCTTACGTTTCATATCGAATTTCAAGGTAATTAAATTCCTTATTGATATTTTTAAAGAATTCTTATATTTTTTAAAAAGAAATAAATCATCAGTCATTTTTATTTATGTTTAGTCATTACATGATATTTGTTTAGTATTAGATTGCTTGATTTACCCAAGTATATAGTAGATTTTTAATTTTTATTATTTATTTTTTTTAAAACGGAATTCTTCCATCATCTATCAAAAACTTATTACCGTTAAAAATTGCGCCAACTTTATAAGCTAGTGTCGTATTTTAAGGTGGTAGTTCTGATCGACGTCGGTACAATGATAAACATTAGTAAATTTATTTCCATTAGAAGTTCAAGGATCAGCAATTGAAATACTTGACCTTCATTTCCTGAAGTTGTTACTTTTAGTCATATGTGTATTTTGAAGGGCAATCAATATAAACGACTATTTCGTCCATGTTTATAATTTGAGCAGTCGTCATACAAATTTCGAATAATTTTTTCTAAATTTTTATAATTGTCTCTCCCAGTCGTTGTAATTCTTCTTAACGTGAGGTCTCATCTGTTTAAGAAATTGAACAACCATTCATCACTAGCTTTAAAAGCAGAATTATTCACTTAATTGTTTTCGTTGCGTAATATGACACCCCCTTTGAATTTTATCGCAAATCCCGAAATAAAAAGTCCTTTTTCTCTATTTGTTTTTATTCAATCTTCCATTTCCATTTTTGCTCAATCTTTGCTTACTACGATGAAACGGTGCCTCATACCTTTTCTTTTTGCTTGAAGTGGTTCATTTTTTGTTTAGTCCAATTCATAAGAGACTGTCTAGTAATTCCCAAACGTTTAGCAGTTTTTTGATAGTTATTTTTATAGTTGGAATTCGCTTAAAGCCTGTAGCTTATATTTTAAAGGATTTAAAAAAGTTTCACCAAAATAAAAAAAAAATATATTTAAAGGGATATTTTAATTTATTTATTTTGTAGTCTAATTGAAATCTCCGTAACAACCCAAATTTCAGATTATAAACACGTGCTTCAACCCAAAAAATAAAAAAATTTTAATTTTTCAAAAAATAATTTATGTGATGTATTGAACGACAAGTCGAAATTTTTGTTTTTTTTTTTAAATTTAAAAGGGAAACATCATTAAAATTTGCTTTTAAATTTAAAATATTACCTATAATTACATAAAAAAATACTTTCTCATTATAAAAGATTAATAAATGGGAAAAATCGTGTGACGCATAAAAAATAATTTCTGTAGAGTAAAAATAAAAACATTTTTATAGAAGAATAAAAATGTTTTTATAGAATAAAAACTAAAAGGAAAGAATAAAAAATCTATTATAGCATTGAAGTGTAATTATTAGAGTATAAAAAAGTTCAAAGAAGATTATAAAATCAAATTAAAAATGAATTTAAGCATTAATTTTTTATATAATCCGTTGAATCTTTTTATGAATGACCTGCAAGTGATGTGACTTTTACAATATCCACAGCTTCCCTTTTTTGTGCTGTTTATATTTTTCTTGCATTAGTGGAGAATATTTTTATTCTATACTTTAACTGTTTATTCTTTAAAATAATATTTTTAAATGATAAAACTTATAAAATAGGCCATTTCGTCTTTAACGACATGCCTTTTTCTAATTTCATTGTTCGAAATTTGACGACATGTCGCTAAAGCTTAGTATCCGGAATTATCTATGTATCAAAGAAATCAGGAAGTGAAGCTAAAAAATTTTGTTCAGAGCTTTTTAGATGAGAAAAAAAGTTTTGAAAAAGATATTTTAGTTATCCTTTAAGTAGAAGACCAGTTTTTTATTAGAGTAAGGTTTCTATTAGAGTTTATGAAAATACCTAAAATAATTTAATTAATTCAGGTCAGACGTGCAAGAATTTTTTTCTGAAATTACACACAAAGTTCTGAACTCAAGTCATTAGTAAGAAGTTAAGTTGAATGTTTGATCAACATGCATGTCACATGTTTTGATTGTTGAAAATGGCACACACTGCATAAAATGATTTCAAATGGCTCAATTTCTAACAAGTCACATTTATGCAAATATGTAATTTCGTGTCTTAGGCGTTTGAGACTTTTTCTGTTTTAGTATCTTTTTTAAAGAATCATTTAAACAATTGTCTTGGTATTTTGTTTTATTATCTTGTCTCCTTATTGGTATCAAAGTGCTCCCATGAGTGTCTCCTATTTTTTAATTTTCTTATATATTATCCCGAAATTATTACGATTCAGGATACAATTAAAAAAAATATCAAAAGTTAAATAATAATTCAAATTAAGATCCAGAATTTATCCTTCGTGTCAAGGAACAGTATGTTATTAAATATTTATTCAAAAGGAATGGAATAAATTTTTCCATATTTTTTTTTAATTTTAATTGAATTTAATTAAAATCCAATAATTCTGTCTAATTTCAAATATGCTTTTTTGTTTTGGAGGATTGTTCTTGTTTTTAATTTATACAAAAGCTTTTAGCAATATGAGCAAAAAAAAGCATTTTAATCAAAAAAAAAATAAAATGAAAAAATATTTTAGGTAGTTGTCTAGCTCGTTTGAAAATTTTGACTTTATTATTTATAATTAATTTTGATAATTATTAAGGTATTAGAGTATTTCGATCCGTTAAGAATAGGAACCCCTACGACGAAAATTGAAAATTTTCATGAAAGAAAAAAAGCATTGGAAAGTTTGACAATATATAAATGTTAATTTCCTAATTAGTAATTTGGCGATAAAACACGTCATTAAGAACATATAAAAAAAATGAAATAGATTCTTGATAAGAGAAAAATAATTTTATAAAGCTTTGCGATATAAAGTATCTTAATTAAAATGTTAGTACTTTATTCATCATTTGTAATTAAATCTAATAAGAAGTTAAAATTTTGTTAGTGTTGTCAAAACTAATAGTTAGTTTCATGTTCTTCATTTTAGGAAGGTACTTAGAGAAAAGAAATATTTTATTTCTTTATGTTGTCGATAGTTTCGTCAATATAAAAATTTAGTATTAATTCCTTATTTGAGTATTTAATTGCATGATTCTTAGTCTCTTTCGTTGCAATTTAAAAAAAAAACAGAGCATGCTCAATAAGATTTAAATTTTGCAAAAAAAAAAGTTTCTCAAAAAATTCGATTAATAATTAACAAATTCTATTAAAGAAAAAAAGAGTAAAACCAAATAATTTTAAGACAATTTTTTAAGAATTTGTAAAAATTTTATACAATTAATAAAAAAAAAGACTATACAATTTATTAATTAAAAATAAGTCTCTTGACAAATTTTTAAGCGCAGCTCTTTTGATCTTCACTTGAAGAGGTTTCAACAGACATTCATAAAGCTCCTTTAAATTGTTTCTTGTGTTGATTGATTCCAACTTTTCTGTTAGTAAAATAATTAAATCAAGATGGAAAATTTTTCACCAATGGCACTTTTTATTCTCGAAATTTTTTGTTAAATTTTTCGATTGTTTATTTTTTTTTTAAATTTATTTGATTTTTGAATTTGAATAGCATCTAAAAATATTCTTTTAGCTTTACATCATTCAAATTCAATTTAGATAATTTTTCGGTAATTCTTCTCTGGAAATTTTTGCTTAAGGAAAAAGTAAAAAAAAAAACATAAAAAAATTTCTATTTGCTGAATAAAGAAAGCACATTTATATTTTCGTAGTCTGTCATTTTTTTAGTTTAAAAAGGATCAAATGGATTAAAAAAAAAGGCTTTTTTTATTTTTTAGCAATTATGTAAAATACATTTCTGAAATAAAAAAGACAGACTTTCCAATACCATATTTAAGTACAATTATACAAAATTATGCTTTTTCTTGAACATATTTCATTACAATACTGTAACGAATTGCTAATTTTACCAGATTTTACGTAAATAAATTTTTTAAAAAATTTTTTTTAAATTTTAAAAAAGTTTATTTTTTTTTCACAAAATTTTACGGCGAATTCCTAGTAAATTAGGTTTACTTTCGATTAAAAAAAATCAACTAATTTTTCTAAAATTAAATACAGTACATCTCTGAAATAAGTTGACAAGTTTATAAACAAATCTTAAGAGGGTCTTGAGCATCCCATAAACAATGTCTTAAGCAACTCTTAAGCAAGTTCTTATGTTCAGATATTATTTATGTTCTATCTTAACTATCATAAACAACGTCTTAAACAGACTGTCAACTTATTTCAGAAATGTACTGTAAATGTGGTCATCCTTGTAGGGAAATTTACGTAGAATCCGTTAATTTTAGGTAAATTTACTAAAATACCCGTAATTTTACAACAATTCACGTAAAATCCGATAAAATCAGTAATTTCGTTAAAGAACTGCAACATGTTTTTTATAGAAATTTTCACGAGTGCTTTTTTTAGCTCAAGACTTGTTCTTGAGCGGTTTAAGCACTTAATAAAAATTTCCAATATGATGTTCAAACAGCGGTGTAAGATATGTTTCGAAACATGTCAGACCTTTTTTAGAATGCTGTGTTCCTGTAATTATTTTTGTCACAGAAGAATTCAAACTAATTAAGCTTAAAAAGTACAGTTCAGTGAGCGATTATTACATTTTCTAAAAGCTAAAAATCAAAAAAGGTTTAAATAAATAAATTTAATCTTCACATATATTAAAATAAAAACTGTTTATTAATGTTCACTTTAATTGCAAATAAAATTTATTAATTATATTGAAAATACATAAAATAAAAGTAAACAAGACATAAAAAAGCATCAATTTATTACTTTTTTTTAAAAAATTTTATTAAAAAAAATAAAAGAAATTATTTATATTGATTTTTTTTTATTACTATAGTGTTATTAAGATTTTTCTTATTTCTAAATATCATTTAATAAAATGAGTTGAGAATCAACTTAAATTTTTCAATTTAGAGTAATTTCTAAAGCTAATTTAAAAAATAAATCCTTAAACCTTAAAATCATGCTAAAGAAAATGATCTGCGCAGTAGTTTCCCTTTATAAAAGACTCCAAATTTCTCGATATAATGAAATAATTTTATATTTTGGGATGTAATAATAATCTTTTCTAAAATATGTTTTAACTTTTTGATCGTCTATACAAATGAAACAAAACCCATTTCTTTTAATTGAGATTGTTACTGAATTCAAGCAGGGCTAGTGTTAAGGGGAAAAAATTTAGGTCGTTATTTACTTGGACCTTAGTCTCCATTTCTTTTTAGACTTTTACATGGTATTTGATAATTTTCTTATTCAATTTTGATGGTTTATGTTTTACATAAATTTTTTTACAAATTTAATTTTTCGAATCGATCATATGAGCTGAGATAATCTCTTCTATCCAATTTACAAATTGGATATTAAAAAATTTTTGTGTAATAAAAAATAACTTAATTGAATTTTCTAATAATTCAGAACAATTAAAGTATTCAGAAAAAATTAGATCAAAAAATTTGAAATAAACATTGAAAATTGCAACATTTTTTATTCTCTGTTATTTTTATAAAATTAAAAAGCTATTTATATAGAGAAAAATTAACAGGGTTATTGAAATTATAGAAATGATTTAAACTTTTTTCATTTAGACTTATTTCGGGTGAAAAAAAAAATTAATTAGTTTTCAAGGATGATTAGGAATAAATTTGTAATTTAGTTTAAAACATCAATTACATATTCTGTGTTTAGAGATTAAATATTGAATTTAAAGTAAAGATTAAAAAGAGAAGGATGTTGTTTTGTTGTTCTGGTGACGTGTTTTTAAAAGTCTTAAACATCTCAATTTACTCTAAGATTATTATAACTATCAAACTTTTGATTATTTCTGTTGACAAGAATGCTATTAGAAAATATCAATTTTCAGCAAATAAATTCAAATTTTCCTGTTTTTGTCAAAAAAATGAAACAAAAGTTTATGTCTTTTTTTTTTAAATCCAATTTCCTTGTATCTAAAATAAAAAAGGAAACTAAAGAACAAATATTATATTTTTAAATCAAATTAAAAAAAAAGGATAATTAATGTAATTATCCGTATTCACATGCTTTAAGTAGGTGTATTTTCTATATTAATAAAAGAATATATAAAATAAAGAATTAGTGGGTAAGTAGGTAGGTAGTTGTTCGTGCTTGTCAAGTTATAAAAGGCAACACAAATTTTAAGTGTACCTTTAGTGTTAGATCAGTTTTAGATTTTGTTTCAGATTCGTTTTTTTTTTGCTTTCATGTTCATGTAAGATTTACTGAAATTTTTTTTTTTATTGAATATTGGTTTTACTTTGCAATGAATTTTTTTTTTCTAAAATTTTAAATGAAAAATTATACTTTTTTCTGTTGTTGTTGTTTTTTTATTCTTCTTCCTGGAATTCTTGCCGATCGTCAATAAAGCTTTTTCTTTTTTATTTTTCAAATTTTTTTTTATTATTTTTCTCCATAAATTCTTTTCCTGTACTTATAAAAATCAATAATTTAGCTTTGAAAAAAGCAGTCAAAATTAAGGCCAAAAAATAAAATTAAAAATTTTATTTTTTATATACAAATATTATGCAATAAAATAAACTTGCATGTTATTTGTAATTTTAATTGAGATTAATTTTATCAATTAATAGTAGCAACAACAAGAACAAAAACAAATTATTAGACTCCTTTAAACCATGGAATTTTCTTGTTCCGTCACACAATTTCCATCGCATTAATGAGCAGTCCTTTATTGATAAAAAAAAAAAAGAAAATAATTAGTTCAAGTATTATCCGGGACACGCTTGTTGACTATTATTCTATAGTAAATTAAGAATTGATTATACTAAGTGAAGATTATTATTTTTATTTGCTAAGTTTTTTCTTAAACTTTTCGATGAGCCTTAAGGGGGAAAGAATTTTAATTAATTTTGCCAAAAATGATTAAAATAAAAAAAAAGAGAGAATTAAAATCAATATGAGTAGAGAAGTGTATGATAATAAGAATAAAAACAAAATAATAAACGTTTTCTAAGTTAAATTTATATTAAAAAATAAATAAATAAATTTTTTTATTGATTTACTAACTAAAATTTTATTTTTTCAAAATATTTCAAAAAGGAATTTAGTTTCAGTGATTTCAAAAGCGAACAAAGTGCATATTTTCAATTGCTTTTAATTCAATTTTTTGTCACGAATTATTATTTAATCTCATAAATTACATTATTCATTGGAGATTTTTTTTCTATTTTCATTTAAAGTCTCTTTAAATTAATAAAAGTTTTCAAAAATTTCAGACCTTTTTTTCCCAAAAATCTTCCATTTTTTGAAAATCTTTGAATTATTGATTAATTTGTACAGTACAATTCATAACTAAGTTAACAGGTTTCGAAGCCAGAGTTAAGTCACCTTTCAAAGCTATAGTTTTGCACTTTAAAAAGGAGTCGAAGATTAATATGAAGCCGTGGCTGAGTGGATCGTATGTCCGCCTGATGAGAGCTAAGAAGCTCGAAACGCGTCGTGTGTTCGAACCTCGGTGGCTTAACATTTTTCTAGAAGAAACCCTAAAATAAAATATCGTTTAATAGAAATTTACAGCATTACAGTTTTTCGAAAATCGGATCAAGGGTCGTGCTTAAGCCGAAATTTCGAAGCCAATTTTTTCGGCTTAAGCCAGGTGTTAACTTTATTCAAAATTGTACTGTATAAGAAATTTTATCTATCCATATACAAAGAATGTAAGTGCTGTTCCAAAAAAATCTACCAAAAATTAAACCTTAATTTATCTCTTACCAAAATTCGAAAACTAAGGCTGTTTATCTCATTTTATTTTATTAAAATTTTAGACTTGAATTGATGAATTTTGAAAAATGCTAGAATTTTAAATTTCTTGTTACTTAAGCTCGGAAATGAATCTGCTTTAAAATATAAGTTTTCACAGAATGACTTACATAACACATTCAAGTGGACTTTATTGTGCCAGGAAACGACAAGTTAGCACTCGATAGTAAGCAGTTTTACTTCATCAAGTGGACGGAATAAAGACCTAGTAAATTAAGAGGTTTTGTAACGGGACAATTCTTTTAGAAAATCAGTTTAATGGTACATTTGTCTGATAACAGCTTTAATCCAATTAATAAATGAGGAAACGTCTGATTAGTTTGTGGTTTTTTTTTCTATTATTTCCATTTTAAATTTTTTGTTTTTTAATTTATTTTTATAAAAAATTTTTAAATTTAGAATGTTGATTCGACACGAGAATTCCATTAAATTTAACTTTAACCTACGTGATTACGTAAAATTTGGTGAATTTCTTGAAATTCATAAAAAATCACGTAAATTTCCCTGAAATAAAATAGTAAAAAATTTAGATTAAAGGAAAAATTACGAGAATTTGAAGTGAAATCACGTACAAAAGTTAAGTAGATAAATAAATGTTGAAAATAATTTTTTCTTAAATGAAACTATCGATAACATGGTATAACTTAACCTTTTTTCTTTGAAAATTAATTTTGGTTTAAATTGAATTTCCTCATACTTTTATTTGCTAAATATTCTTTTTCCCGCAAAACTTTTGAAGTTTACGCAAATTTGCGTATATTCCAATGAACGCACTATAAATCTTGTCGCTGTCGTGATCATCTGGTCACCCAATCTGTGATCACTATACTATAAACAAATAAAATTTCTCATTTGGCTAATTTTTTAAAAATTCTTACACGCTGTGAGTGCTTTGAGAGCCAATTCTTTTTATTAAAAGCTTTCAAATAATATTTATTAATGTTTAAAAAACGGATTCATTCTTAAATTATTTACCGTTTAAGTAATTACATGACTAAATTTTTAAAGAAAAAATATTTTTTGAACGTTCACGAATGTTCATTTTTTAAGAATGAGAAAATCTTTTTTGGCCAAAAAAAATTGATTGTCACGTTTTTTTTTTTCTGAATTAATTTAATGAATTTGTTAAATTATCAAAAATATAATGTTAGTTGATTTTACTTAAAAATAAATTGTCTCTTTTCCTAATCATATTAGAAGATTTTTCTATTCACTCAATAGTCCAAATCTAAAAATTCACCATAATTCTTAAATTCCTTTAGCGAAGTTATCATATCTTTTTTTAATGAGGAAAAAAATTCGAAACTACAATAAAAACCATTAAAGCTTTCCTGATGTTCTACTTTGATTTTTATTCGACTCGAAATAAAACATGATATAAAATGTTTATATCTTGCTTCGAATTTGTTTCGTAAATGATTTGATTCTGCTTGCACAATTTTGTAAAAATCGATCATTTTTTATTGATTACGAAAATTAGCCTTGTTCTGTTAAAAACAAGACTAATTTTGGTAATTTTAATACGAGTTTATAGCTATAATAATTTCTTAGTAATTTACATTATTAAATTAACTCAAAAGTAATCATTTATTTCCTCGATTTCATCCGATATTATATAGTTTAATCATATAATTAGCCTTAAAACAAAATTTTTCAAAACCACGCATTTGATTTCGTTTTAGTTAGAAAAGCCATTTCTAATTAAAAAGACATATCTTACTACTTAAAGGCTCCAGATTATTTTTTTTTTGTTTTGTTAGATTATTAAATTGGGTTAAGAGGTGTTTGAAATAGATTTTTACTTATAAATAAAACATAAGAAAAAACAAAAAAAAAATAATTGAGTTGGAATCGGCTGTAGAAAGCAACAAAAATTGCTTACTTTTTCCAGACTTTTAATATATCCTTAAGCTTAATAATTGTTTTCTTTATATTTATTTTAGAGAATATTTGTAAACGGAAATTCATCGCACACACACACAAAAATAATAAAATTTATAAAATAAGAAATGAAAATTTTTTTTTAAATTATCAATTTTTGTTTTTGTTTTTTTCTTTTTGGTTGTAATAATCTTAATTTTTGTTTTTATTTTATTTTGTTTAAAATGATTTAAATTTAAGAAATAAAAACAAAAATAATATCAGTACATTTTTCAATTGAGATAAAACTACATTATTTTTTTTATAAAATCAGAGTTAATTTGCGACAATTGTTTGCTTAAAAGCATGTCATCTACGTCTAGTGAAACCAAAGTAATTATTAATTTTGATTTTATATTGCTAAGGGTTCTTCTAGTCAATAAAATATTTTGATCCTTTAATAAATTTCATAGAAAAAAAAATGAATATGATTTTTTGGTAATTAATGTGAAGATTTCATTCCATGTAATTTAATATCAAATAAATGTGATACAATTAAAAAAAAATTTTACTTTAACACTTATTGTTAAAAGCATTTTTATAAAAAAGCTTTTAAAAGAAATATCATTTTTATTAGTAGAATTTTTGTTATAAAACATATGGTAATAGTTATGACAATTTACGATGTTAAAACCTTTTTTTAAACAGGCCGTCCCAAATGAGCTCTGAAAAAAAATAATAATATGGTATGTTAAAGTTTTTTGTCAATTTTCTTTTTTTCAATTTTTTGGACCAACAAAAATCGCTCTGCAAAGCACTTAAAAGGACTTTTGGTGCCAACAAAAAAAGTTGCATAGTAAAGCATAATTTGCTGCACCTGTTGGCAACGTCTGCAAAAAATTGTGCCATTTTAATTGCGTATTTAAATTAGACTTTTTTTAATGGTGTGCAAATTTGCACAGAATTCAGATATTTCTGAAATTATGCAATAAAAAGATTTCCTGCAAATTTGAAAATTTTCAACTAGGTTCATATCATAAAATAAACTGAGTGTATCAAATTTTGGTTAATCTAAAATTGAAATTATATTTATATGTTTTGATATTTATCTTAAAGCTTTTATGATTAGCTTTTAAATTTGATGCTTATTATGTCACAATATTTTCTGAAACTTATTTAATATTTAAACAAACTTTTCGACAAAATTAGCCGGTGCTTTTAGGGTTTTAATGCTTCGATAAAAGACAAAAATTAAAATTTTTTGAAATATCATGATTCAAAGCTTTCAAAAATACACATTTAGCTGGTAAACTCTTAAATATTGCTAATACTTATTTTTAGAAAAAAATCTTAGACCGTCAAGGCTTATAATATCTACACTGTAAAAAATAAAAGCGACTAAGACACTTTTCAAAAGCGCCTAGATTTTTAAAGCGTCTAAAAATTGAAATTTTTAACAATTTTTTGGAAAAACAAGACGCTTTTTTTTAGCCGTTAAAAAAATTAGTCGTTTTTAAAGAAAAAGGTGTCTAACTAAAAAACGTCTTGTTTTAAAAAAAAATCGAAATTTTGTAATGAAAAATTTAAAACTAGTCGCTTTTAAATAATGCACTTTTAATTTTAGACGTTTTATTTTAAAAATCACTTTTTGTTAGGATTTAATTTTTAAGACAAAAATAAACAAAAAACACAAAAATTAAATAACTTTAAAGATGGAAAGGGGTAATAACATCCAATTTTTATTTCAAATAATATTTTCCTATTTTTTTGGTGATAAAAGCAGTGTTAAAATGTTGTATGATTTCAATAAACTAAGATCATTTTTGTCGAAACGAATTTGTTATATAAATTCAAATCCGAATTATTATTTTGAAATATTTTCCAAAATAATTTTAAACATACCAAATGATATTGACCCATACCTAATGCTCCGATAAAATTTAATGTTCCTTTTAGATTAAATACTAAATATTTTTTTATTTAAGATAGTTGAACAGACAGCAACAGCTGGATGTTCGACAACAGTGTCAGGCCGTCAACAAATGGAGCCAAATACGGATTATCGTGTTGTTGTTTTCGGTGCAGCAGGTGTCGGAAAAAGTTCTTTAGTGTTACGCTTTGTTCGAGGTACATTCAAAGATAGCTACATTCCGACTATAGAAGACACATACCGTCAAGTAATATCAAGCAATAAGCTTGTATTTACACTACAAATAACCGATACAACAGGTAGTCATCAATTTCCGGCTATGCAACGATTAAATATACAAAAAGGTCATGCATTCATACTAGTTTATTCCATAACTAGTCGACAATCTTTAGAAGAATTGAAAGCTATATATAAAGATATAGTCGAGACTAAGGGTATAAATAATGGTCAAAAAACAGTACCTATAATGTTAGTAGGAAATAAATGTGATGAAAGTTCAAATCGTGATGTACAAACAGCTTTAGCTGCTAGACTAGCTCAGGAATGGGGTTGTGAACATATGGAAACTTCGGCAAAAACAAATGTTAATGTTAAAGAAGCATTTCAAGAATTGTTAAAATTAGATCCAAAAAATTGTACTTTATTTAGTGATACAAAGCAAAATGATAAATCTTTATCACAATCATCGTTGGTTAAAAATTCCGTTAATCCGAAAAAAAGCAAAGAATCAAATGAAAATCGAAAAAAGAAATGTTCTATTATGTAACACTCAAAAATTAGATAAATTAAATATTTTCTTATTATTAGTATTTAAGAAGATTTATCTTCCTGATTTAAAATAATTTTAATATCTAAAAAAAATTATTGATTGTAAAGATTAGTTAAAACGGTGATTTTTTTTTTGATTTTTTTATTAAATATAAAAACCTTTTTTAAATTAAAAAAAAATAAAATTCAATCTCTCATGATCTTCAATTTTAATTTAATTATGTCTATGATGAAAGTAAGCCGTTGACATTACATCTTTATTATAACTCATCAACTATCAAACCACTTGGCTAGTGTTGAACATTTTTTAAAGTCGACTCGACTGGCTTTTTATAAGAGGTCGTAATTGCAAAAACATCGTTTTTAACTATCAATTTTAATCTCTTAAAGACAAATTACCACCACTTTTTTCATACTAAATTGTTCATCTCACTGGACTTGACAAGAATAAAAAGTTATTTAGACTAATAAAGATGGAAAAATCCTAAAATTTCAGCCTAACATCAGGTTAATTCACAAAAATTCATTTTTTTCGAGTAAAATTTTTTATTACACCTACCTTATTCTTTTTCAAAAAAGACTATATTATTTGTGAAACAAATTGTCTTAATAATTTTTTTTAATTTTAAAAATTTCAAGTCGATATTCCGCCGATGCACTCGCAATACTACAATTGGCTCATTTAAATGCGTTATCAACCAAGCCTTGATTTTCTTAGTTCCTAGTCTCCTCGTAAACGTACAGTTTTAGAATCAAATCGAAACTTGTTCATTACTATTAAAAACATCTTAGAAACTTTTTTTAGAAAATTTTCTCAAGTTGATTTTATATAACTTTTCGAAATTTTATTTTGACCACCTGAAAAAAATTGTTGAAAATAAGAAAAATTTTGAAAATATTGAACAAATTTTCCGATTTTATTTTAAAACTGTTTCGGTTCGAATACGCTAAGTTTACGGGTACATACACGTCGTTTGAAAAGAAGAAATGGAAACTCAGTGGTTTAGTCTCATATTTGTAAGTTTTTGCATAATTGAAGTTTAATTTAAGCTTGTCAGCGATCATTATTTCAAAATTGATATTTCTTTTAATTATGATATATAGTAATGCCTTCAAACTAAAGAATCTCAGTTTTCAGTTTTTAGCTCAGGAAAGCTCCGGGTTCTAAATGATAGAAATAATTAACTTTAGAAATTAATTTTATTTATTTGTTTACTTTAATTTATATCAAAAAATTGAAATCATACACTAAAAAATCTAATTGGACAAAGCAAGGTTAAATTTAATTTTTTTCGAAAAAAAAATAGAAAAATCTGGTGGAAAATACTAAGCAATTTAACTTGAAATTTTCCTTTTTTTGTTTTACTAAACTCAATTTAAAAATTAATCAATAATAAATTTAAATCACTGACATTTGTGCCGGTAGAACCAGTTTTTAAAAGTCTATCATACTTTAAAAAATAATTATAAGAATCATGAATGCTTAAAAATTCGAGCATTTCTTGTGTATTTCTGACAAAATTTGAATCATATAAATAATAAGCACCAGCAGCATCAGTAGGACCGTCTATGCCATCAGAACCAAAACTTGAAAATAATAGATCAAACCCTAATTTTAGTTTATCTTGTTCAATTAAACTCTTAAATGTATACTCAAATGCTAAAGTTAACTCTTGATTACGTCCACCTTTTCCTATTGTGTTGCATTCTCTCATATTAACTGTAGTCTCCCCACCACTTATTAACCCTATCTTAACACGGTCCTTATCTCTTAAGATAACATCTTGAAATTTTAAATTTGAAAATATTTTTCCATAAAAAATATCTACTATTTGGTTTAATTCATTCTTATCAATACCACTACTAAAAAAATTACCTTGATTCTTAATATTTTGAACCAATTCCAAAATTTCATTCTTATCTTTAAACAAATTAATTTTTTTCTGTTTAAGGCCTATTATAAAATAAGACATTATGGCATATAATGATCCTATAATTTTAGCCTCACCATTTAAACTATTTGTTAAAACTTCTCTAAAATCATTCTCATAGAAGTCACATTCAAGATCATTATAAACAGCCATTGTGGCTAATATATTATTTCCAATTAAATAATTATAAACTCTTTCATCTTTGATGAACTCTTCAACATTTAAGTCAATTTCACTAGAAATTTTACTTTTTAAAAATTCAATTACTTCTTGTGGAACTTTATTGACTAACTCATATTTTTCTAAAATTCTCAAAGCCTTTTTAGCTTGTTCACTTGGCGAACCAACTGATTTAACACAACATGGGCCTGAAGAAATTATATCTAAAGGATCATCGATCACATCAGATATAACTAATGAAATAGTTTGAGCTGGATGAGCCAAATAGGATAATTTTCCGTTTTTAACTTGGGATAAACAACTTCGTACTGTGTTTAATTCGTTTATAGTAACGCCTGATTTAACTAATGTTTTAATTGTTGAAATTTTAAGATTAAAATTTTCGATTTCATCATTAGTAATATTCTCAGGTAGGGTTAAAAGTGCCGATCCACCACCGGAGACTAAAGCTATAAACAAGTCTGTTTCTTTTAGTTCTGATACCATCTTAAAAATTTTTTTAGTCGCCGAGACAGAGTCTTGATCGGGCATGTTAAATTTACCTCCGAAAAAAAAATTTATTTTGGTATCAAATTTTGATGTTTTGATTCTTTCCCAGTCATTAAATGGAATAATAGCAATTCCGTTGACCAAATCGTTTCCGATTATTTTTTCCATTTCAAGTGCCATTCCTAACGCAGCTTTGCCAAATGCAGCTATATACACATTTTTATTGAGTGTAAATTCACATTCATTTTTGAATTTCTGTTCATTGAATAAAAAATTCTTAGGTATTTTTATAGTTGATCCTGATCGAATTACCGAATTTCGAATCAATTTAGCCGGATTGGTCGAATCGATAGCTGTTTTAAACAAGCGGAAAAAATCTTTTTTAGAATTAGACATATTTGTTTTTTTTTAATTTAACTAATTGAAAATGTTAATTTCTTCACCCTAAGGATTTTAGTTAATTTAAAATTGCTAGTATTACGTTTTAGGAATTTATTGCAAGTATGTGCTGAACTACTTGAAATATAAGAAGAAAAATAATTCTAAAAAAAATTTTTCAAAATTTTTTTTTTTGTTAATTGAGGCTCTGAGCGTGTTCCTAAACAATGGCAGATAATGATGATGATTTGTGCATACCAAGATCGGCTATGTATAAACTAGTCAAAGAACTAGTGCCTCAAGTTAGGTTGAGTGGTGAAGCTAAAGATTTAATAGTTACCTCGTGTAATGAATTTATACACCTGTTAGCTACAGAGGCTAATAATGTATGCGAGAAGCAGTCGAAAAAATTAATCCTTCCAGATCATGTTTTGTTAGCCTTGGACAATTTAGGATTTAGTGAGTATAAGGAAGATTGTGTTGAAGTGATGAAACAAATGCAAGAAGAAGTCGATAAAAGAAAGAAATTAAGAAATAAATTAGATAAACCGGGAATACCTGAAGAGGAATTGTTAAGACAACAAAATCAATTATTTGCTGAGGCTAGAAAACAGCAACAAATGATGGAAAATGCAGAAGAATGGAGTAAAGTTCAGCACGAAGCTCAATTAGCTTTACAAAGACAAGCATCATGCTCGAATAGTTGTAGTACTCAAAATCCGCTTGCCAATTCAAATACAAACAGTATGAATCCGATGAATCTAAGTAAAAATAAGGAGGCTGACGAAGACGACGATGATAATTATGACTAGTATTTTGTTTTGTTTTTATTTTTCAAATTTTTTTTGTGTAAAATTTTTTTCTTTGTTGTTGATTTTAATAATGTCAGAATGAAAAAAGTTATGGAAATTAAATTTTTTCAAAAAAAAAATTAAATTTGTTTTTTGTAAAATAAATAAAAATATTAAATCTAATTCGTTTTTATTTAACATTAAGAAATAACTTTTAAAATATATTTTTTATAGGAAATTTTCAAGTTTTAATATTTAAAAAAAGTAAATATTTTTTTTTATTTTGTCCGATTTTAAATAAAATCCTGACAATTAAGTATTTTTAAAAATTTTTTGCTCGAGAAGAAAATCTCTTTTTTTCTTAGTTTTACTTATTTTTCAAAATACAACACGAAAAGAATACTCTAGTGGCTTTTTGGGCTCAAAAAATGTTGAATAATTAACCTGAATAAATTTATCAAAAATACATGCCTGATTTTGAGGTGTCGAAAGTGAGTTAAAAAATGCTTACAAACAAATTTAAGCGCCTGAAACACAAAAAAAAACACTTAATTATTACAAAACCAGGACTTAGAAATTTATTTTTGAACAAATTAACACTAAAAAAAAGATAAAACGCTCACGTTCAAACGCTGTTTAAACAGTATTTTGTGTCTGTTTTTTTTTCTTTCGGGTTATACTTTATTTACTTCTTGTAAAAATGACTCTGATGTCTTTTAATGATGTTTTCAGCTACTTTTGGTTTGAATTTTGGCGATTTTCCAAAAGTAACAAAGTATAAAAAATTATACTTTATATACTTTTCCTAAAATTGCTTAATTTGTTAATTGACTCTTTAATTCTTCTTTTAAAATTATTTCACTATGGTTTCGATAATAACTCGTTAGGACTAATTTCTGACTATTTTAATAATAGGTCTCAAATAGTAAAGTTACAAAATACTCATTCAAAACCTGGTAAATTATAATATGGGGTTCCCCAGGGGTCTGTATTTGGTCCTTTTCTCTTTTTAATTTTTATCAATGTCCTCCCTTTATGTATTTTAAGGGCTTTTATAGAGCTTTTTGGGGATGGTACGACTTTAGCAAAATCAGGAGAAAAATTAGAAGAGATTTTAAAATATTTTGAAAAATTAATTGAGGATTTTATTGAATGGTGTTACTTCAATAAGATTGATATAAACTGGAATAAGACATTCGTAATAATTTTTACTAATAAAAATAGAAACCCAAAAAATTGCTCAATTTGTTTTTATTTCTAAAAAAAAACTATTTCGTTCTGTTTTTGATTGATTTCGGAAAAAGTATAAAATTATATGGAATTATATAGCTAAACCATTATAATCTATATACTTATGCTCATAACGGGTGTTCAATAAAGCTTGTCCGAGCGCTATAATTAAAAAAAAAATATGAAAAAATTTTCCAAATTTTATGATATTTTACAGGTATGTAGAGGAGACTATCTGGTATCGAAAATATATTTCTTCTCACCTATAGCACCTTCCCTTCGGTATATGCATCAATGACCCTGACCCATACTATTCACCCAAAATGTCCTCGAAGGCCAAAATGTTTGATTTATATTTTTATATATTGTTGGAAAGAGAATTTTATGACGAGTAAAATGACACCCTGATCAAAATTTTATAATGTTCAGATCGAAAATTGTACTAAAAAAACCCTAAAAATCAAGCAAAAGAAAAAAATCCAAAAAAGTGGTATTTTTGAGGTTTAAGCATTATAACTTTTGAACAGAATAATCGATCCGCACCAAATTTTACATATATTTAGACTATACGGTCAAATACCTAAAAACGTTAAAATCTAGATCATTTTTATATTCTGAGCCAATAGCTTTTCACAAATTTGAATAATCTCTCTCTACAAGTTCATTCAAGTATATCTTTACTATTTCTCAATCTAAAATCATGCTTAATATCTCAAATGAAAGAAAAATTAATTTGCTTTAAAAAAATATGTTAAACTAAAGACTGGTCCTTTGATTTGAATATTTAAATTTTCAAAATAAAAATGTCTTATTTTCAATTTAATTTATTTCAAAAAATAATTTTTTTTATCATTTATTACAATAATTTCCCTTTGATTCTTCTACTTTTCTGACTCTCGAATCAAAAGCTTCAACTGCATTTTTTATCTCATCTATTGGCACTTTATTACTAGCTCTTTCAATTTTTCTTACTAGATCTTCTCTTTTTGAAAAGTTTTTTACATTCATCCTAGTTACAATAGCATTCCACAGGTAATAATCACAAGGATTTAAGTCTGGCGAATTAGGAGGCCAGTTTTCTTTTTTTAAAAATAGATGTAAATTATTTCTACAATAATTTTGACTAATTTTTGCAGTATGAGGAGTTGCTCCGTCCTGTTGAAATACCCACTTATTTGTTCCACACAAGCGGTTTCCTTCCCTTTTTGCAAAAGGTAATATTCTGAATTTATAGAATTGGGAATTAATTGTTTCGTCTTAATTTTAATTTCAGTTACTAATTTCATTTAATAAAAAAATTATTTTTTTCTTACTTTCTTTAACAAAATATGGCTTAGTTAGACCAAACTTTGTCATACCCATCCAAACCATTACAGATAATGGATTTTTTGTTTTGTCAAATAGGCCTTAAAATTTAGAAATTAAAAATATTTCGGCTTTGATTATATTTTGGTTTTTGAAAAGAATATATTTATTTTACCTCCTTTGGCATCTGCTTCTAATCTAGAACAAGCATAAACTCTTTGGTTCTGTTTGTTTAGACCACCATTTATGGTAAAAATCTTTTCGTCGGAAAACATAACCGGGAGACCTTTAAACTGTCTTTTTTTATTTTTTCGCCAAAACTGTGAAAATCTTAGCCTCTTTTTTATGTGAGTGTTAGTAAGCATGGGAATTACACGTTTAAAGTATGCCTAAAAAAAAAGAATTAATTTTTTTCAATAATAACTAAAATTAAATTATACTTTTAATCCAAGTTTCTTAACTATTCTTGAAACAGAACCTACAGAAATCGAAAGCTTACGGCTAATTTGGCGTTGACTATACTTATTAACAAGACGTTTTATTTTTTTTCTAATTAAGTGATTATAAATTTGATTAGGGCGTCCTGGAGGAATAGAATGCTGAGTTTTTCCAGTATCGCGGAAGTCTTTGATCCATCTGGAAACAGTTCGAATGCTCACCTTTCCGGCTAACATTTCAAAAATCTCATTATTACTCTTTCCTGATCTATAATGGCTAATAGCCAATTCTCTTAAAACATTTGGACTTGGTTTTCCCATTTTATTTTCAATTAATTCAAAAAAAAAAATTAAATAAACTTAATTTGTTATTAAAGCGTGCTTAGTCTCTTTAAATTTAAATTTTATTCAATTTTAAAAATTTTAAGGTTTATGACAAAATAAGACATTTTTATTTTGAAAATTTAAATATTCAAATCAAAGGACCAGTCTTTAGTTTAACATATTTTTTTAAAGCAAATTAATTTTTCTTTCATTTGAGATATTAAGCATGATTTTAGATTGAGAAATAGTAAAGATATACTTGAATGAACTTGTAGAGAGAGATTATTCAAATTTGTGAAAAGCTATTGGCTCAGAATATAAAAATGATCTAGATTTTAACGTTTTTAGGTATTTGACCGTATAGTCTAAATATATGTAAAATTTGGTGCGGATCGATTATTCTGTTCAAAAGTTATAATGCTTAAACCTCAAAAATACCACTTTTTTGGATTTTTTTCTTTTGCTTGATTTTTAGGGTTTTTTTAGTACAATTTTCGATCTGAACATTATAAAATTTTGATCAGGGTGTCATTTTACTCGTCATAAAATTCTCTTTCCAACAATATATAAAAATATAAATCAAACATTTTGGCCTTCGAGGACATTTTGGGTGAATAGTATGGGTCAGGGTCATTGATGCATATACCGAAGGGAAGGTGCTATAGGTGAGAAGAAATATATTTTCGATACCAGATAGTCTCCTCTACATACCTGTAAAATATCATAAAATTTGGAAAATTTTTTCATATTTTTTTTTTAATTATAGCGCTCGGACAAGCTTTATTGAACACCCGTTATGTTTTTCTTTATTCTTTTTATATTTTTCTTTATTCAATTTTTAAGCTTATATCTGTATCACAAGTTAACCACATTTATGTAAACTTTAAATTTTTGATGCGTAATGAGAATTTTCTCAATTTCTGCGTAAAAATGTAAAATTGACCAATAGAAGCATTGAAAATGTTAGGCATATATGGAGGAAATCCTAAAATATGCATTTTGGCTCATTTTCTCTGTTTTTTACACATTTATGCGTAATTTATTATGCATTTAAAAATTTAATGTAGAAAAAAATTCTCAAAAATGAAAAAAAAAAATTTAAAAAATGATTTATAAGCATTCAGTTACTCATCGGTTTTTAAATTTTCACTTTTAAGAGAAATTCTGTCTCATAAATTTGGTTAACTTGTGGTACACATACATGTAGAAAATTTCCCACTTAAATCATTGTTTATAAAATATTATTGAATAAATAATTGTATAAATACCATAAGCTTTTTCAAAAATCAATCAAAAATAGTTTTTTTTTAGAAATATTATCAAATTGAGCAATTTAATTATTTAATTTTAAATAACTACTTCTCTGCTTCGATTCGAATCGTTAATCTTAAAAAAGATTAAAAATAGAATCGATGCCATCTTCACTGAAGTAGTGGGTAAAATAATCTTTTAATAAAAAGGATACATACTTCTTTATAAATTGTAAGTTTATAAAATTTTGATTTTATTTCTTCAAAATAAAGATTATTTATACTCTTAACTTGATTTAAACAAAAATTTATTTTATTTAACTTTAAATAATTTTGATTTCAATTTAAAATTTATTGTATTTAGTTTAATTCTTTAAGATAAATATATTCTTGAGAATTAAAAACAAACGAAAAAATAACTACAAAAGAAATCTTTCTTATTTGGTTTTATTTAAGTGTTTTATTATTGAAACACAAGTTTAGATTTAAAGCTAATAAAAGATGTCTAGGACCATATCACGTTGAATGCACCGGTTCTCGTCCGATCACCGAAGTTAAGCAACGTCGAGCCCGGTTAGTACTTGGATGGGTGACCGCTTGGGAATACCGGGTGTTCTAGGCCTCTAATTTTTTTCTTTGAAAAATAAAATAAATGTTTTAAACATGAAAATATTTTATTGCTCTATTATGAATTTTATTGGCATATTTTTTAGAAAACAAACGCAAAATGTCAAAATAGAACCGATTAAATATCAAATTAACATTATAAAGATTTAGGAATTTCTCCCCAAGTCAAACAATTTTTTTTCTTATTGAATTTTTATTTTATAAACTACTTCTCTGCGTCGATAATGTGACCAATCTAAAAGAGATTTGCCGCTCTATCGATGCAATCTTCATTGAAGTAGTCGTTTTTTTTTTCAAATAAATCTTAAAAGGTACATACTTCTTTATAAATTTATTAAGTTTATAAACTGTTCATCTTAATGATTTAAGTTTCTATTTATTTCAAATCAAATATTTTTTCAAGCAAGTTTTATTCATTGCCTTTTTTGAAATTTCAAATTATGAATTTGTTTCATTTTATATTTGCAAAAAAGAGACATCTTTAATAAATGAGTTTCCTCTCAAAAATCTCTTCTTCACAATCGAAAATCTTTTTCACATAAACACGCTTCTTTTCGCTGAATTGACTTTTATCATAGTAAATACAGTGTGACATCTATTTTGTTAACATCTTTTCTTTCAAGTATCTTTTTTGTGAAATAAATCTGTAGTGACGAACAAATCTATGATCCTTTAAATGTATTTTAGTTTCTATTCTATTTTGTGAAAATTTACACCAAATTGACTTTTCCTATAGTAAAATATAATACTTGTTTTGATATTAGCAAAATCGTTTTAATTTTTAGTCTTTATTTAAATGGTAATTTTCGGGGCTCTATATTAAAATAGCTATGTTCAAAATAGATTGTTCAAATTAACCTGTAGAAAATAGCTTGCCATTTTTTTAAAAAATAGCTTGTTCATAATCGCATTATTATTTTTCCAAAAAATAGCTCATTTAAAATAGCAAGTTCATAATGGTTTTAATAATATCGTCAGATGATAATACAAAATAAATGTTCCGAATTTTTTATTAAACTGTAAATTAAAAAAATTTATTGATATAGATAGTCCCTTCAAGTTATAAAATATTTCATTTTATTAAATAACATTGGTAAACCATAAAAAGCATTATTTTTTCAAAATTTGACTATGCAGAATATAAAATGACTTTGGAAATTATTTTTTGTAATTTTTTATAACGAAAAAAATTATTAGAAGAAATGAATTTTATTAAATAAAAAAAATCGCCAGCTATTTTTAATTGCTATTTTTTTACCTGTACAGGTTATTTTAATCGAGCTATTTTAATTAAGTTATTTTATAAATAAGCTAATTTAATCGAGCTAAAATGAATCAATTTATTTTAACCTACTACCAATTTTCGAATGAGTCCTCACCGTGAATAAATGCTGAAAAATCTACAATAACGAGTGAATTTTTTTTATTTTGGTCTATTCCATGAAGTAGGGACGGCTCATCATTTAGAAAAACGGATTTTTTCGACTGTTCAGCCCCAAGTTTATTATGAGATTCAGTTTTTCGCTTATTTTTTGATAGTTTTTTTTAAATTTATTTTTTATATAACCAAAATTTCTAAATTTATGTTTACCAAATTTTTCTATAAAAATGTTGATTTTGTCGTGAAATTTTTCAAGATGCTCATTTTAATATTTTGATTAAGATTGAGAGAAGAAGATTTTTATATTTGGGGATGAGGTAGACTCTTAATCGTTCTTAACTAGGAACAAACCTAAAATATCTTTTAAAACTATAAATTTTAATCAAGTAAAAACTATTTTCCAAAAGTCTCGTGGAAAGAATCTTCCTAAATCAATTTAAAAAAAAAAGAATATTTAATTTTAACTTTTATTTATAACAAATTAGCCAAAAAAAAACAGCAAAAAATATTCAAAATGTCTTAACAAATTTGGTAAAATAAGAGAAAAAAAATGCAATCTTAAACTACAATATAATATACTTTTGAAATTTTGATATTTTAGTTTTATTAAAAGTAATTTCAACTTTAATAGTAATTTATAACATCTCGAAAAGCTTTTCATTAAAAACGAAAAAAATCTGCGAAAAAAACGGCAAATATTAAAAAAAAATTTAAAACACAGTTTTTTATCAAAGAATCGATTGCAACTGACTATATAATTGTTCTAAATTGAAGTTTTGCATCTCCAAATTCTCATCCATTGGATACATAGTCTCATATTCTTAAAAATTAAAAAAAAAAAAGATAAGTAAAAAAAATGGATGGAAATTTTTATTTAAAAACACAAAAATTTTTTGATCCCACTTCCATAATTTAACCTAAAACTAATATAATCACTTGAAAAAGGAATAAGATTATCATAATAATATTTCTTTTTAGCATTTTGTCTCGCATCAATCCATAGCCCTTAGAAATATTCATTTAAATTTTTGGATCCAGAAAATTTTTAGTCAACATTTCAACCAACAAAAACAAGTATTCTTGGTAAAAATTGATTTGGGTATAATTCAAACAGACTTTACTGAACTTTTTTTAAACATAACTAAGCTTGTCTCAATAACCCCCTAAAATTTCCAAGTTATAAATTGAACTCGACTAATAAGCGCTTTTGTAAAATAGGATTAAATGCAGGATTAAAATATTTAGCATTTTAAAACAATATAGATAATCGTAATAACTTCCAAAAACACTAGAAACTCTTCGAAGAATTAGGACTAGATATAGTTCACTTTTAAAATAAGAAGAAACAAGAAAATCAGTGATAACACACACACAACCTGTAAATTTCGATAAAAGCTAGCTTGCTGACAAAGGTTTAAACAAGCGTCATATGACGGCCGGCTATTACAAAATTTTTCTAGCTCTGTAATTCAAATAAATTAAACTATATATAAACTGGATTTACTTCAGCAAAAATATATAAAGCTATAAAATACTACTCAAGCTAAACATCAAACAATCCATTGTCAGAAACATGTTAAGCAATTAAAAAATTTATTCTGTAAAAACGGCAAAGAAAATCTTATAATGAAATAAGTGAATAGAAACAAACGACTGTCCCTATAATCCGGACACGGATAAATAAAAAAAAAGTTTAAATTTTTCAACTCTTTTTTGACTCAATATTTTTTATTTTGGGATCTACAGTGTCGATTTGATACTTGGATTTTAGGTAATTTTACGTAAATTTACGTAATTTTACGAAATATTACGTAAAAAGTAAAAGCCCAAAAAAAAAAGTTTTTTTTTGCCATTTTTTCCTTTTTTTCATGGTTTTCGATTCTGAAAATGTAAAAAATGGCAAAAAAAAATTTTTTTTTTGGCCCTTTACTTTTTACGTAAGATTACGTAAAATTACGTAATATTTCGTAAAATTACCAAATTTTACCTAAATTTACCCTTTTTTACAAAGTAATTTTACGTAATTAAATTTACGTAAAATTACCTAAAATCCAAGTATCAAATCGGCACTGTAAAATGCACAACAATTATTGAAAAATTAATTTTTTTTTTACTTTTTAGACCGTACTTTAAAAAAAATCCGTGCTCGTGTTTTAGACGGATTTTAGGAATAACCGAAACAAACTTGAGAGTTTTTCTTAATTTTACCGAAAATTTTCTTTTCATTAAAAACTGTTAAAGCTAAGAATCGAATAATTGAAATTGTCTAACTTACCATCTAACTTTGAATTAAATTCATTAAACTGTTTGCTTAGACATTCTTGTAAGTGAGCTATATTTTGTGATAATTTATCTAATTGTTCATAGTTCTCATCATCATGTTCAATTTCATTATTACTATTATTATTATTGTTATTGTTATCTACACTTTGATCCATTTGATCCAATTCACATTTGTGACTTTTACTTAACAATTGATTGAAAATAGACATTTGAAATTCAAGTGTATACATTAATAGATTTAAGCCATAATACTGTTTTGAGCATTCGTTAAGCAATTTAATCCTATTTATTTCTTCATTGTCCTGAGCATGTTCACTTTTCAACTTTAATTCATTTTCCATTCTTGTCTTTAGCCAACTTTGATATTTTAAATTTTTGAGATTATTTGTTGGTTCATTACAAATCCAACACAAATAACTCTCGGGCACTTGACTATTCGATAAAATACGCTCGCAAACACCATGTTGCCAACATAGACAAATTTCACACTGTATCATAAAACCTTTATTTACATTGTTACTACATTTACAGTGTATAACCTCATAAGGATCTGTTTCATCATCTGATTGTAAACTATGACCATACGAATACTCATTTGTTTCGTTTTCTAGCTTAACTTTTTTAGGCTTGGTCTTTTTACTTGGAGTCTTAGTCGTTTCGGGCTTATTTGAATCGACATAATGATGATATTTCAAGTGATAATCAAGTAGACTTTGTTTACGAAATGTTTTCGTACAATTTTCAATTGTACAACTAATTACATCACTATTTACTTTTTCAATGTTTTCCACATTTAAATTAATACTCGTGTCACTCGAGTAGATTTCCATTTGTTTATTTGTTTGTTTTTTGAGAATTTTTTCAAGTTTTTTTTGTGACTTTTTCAAAGTATGCTCCTCTAATTGTTGGGCTATTAGCTGTTGTTGTTTTTCCAATTGAATTTTACTATTTCTAATAAGCTCTTCGAAAAGCTTACGTTTGTCCTTTTTTAATTTTTTTCTTTGCTTTCGCTCCTCGTCGTCATTTTCGTCATTCATTTCACTTTTTTTAGTCTCATGATGAGGCATCATTTTTTTCGATTTGAATAATTTTAAAGACTTAAAATAGTTCTGTACTTTCCGGCGATTTTCCTCTTTTTCTTCTTCTGTTGGTTTGTCGTCAACTTTTTTCTTTTTTACAACTACTTCAGGACTTTTTTCCCTACGCATTGACGCTAAATTATAAGAAATAGAACTAGCTGGTGAATCGAAAACAATTTCTTCTGTAAATGTTCGCAATCGTTTGACTCTAAGAGATTTCCTAATGTTTCCCTGTTCAACTACATTTTCATTTTCTTCTATTTTAACATCTTTTTCTTCGTTTTTAGCCTCACTATTAACACTTGTTACTACTTCAGGATTTTCAATATTTTTTTCTTCAATTTTATTTTCACTCAAAGCTTCTTGTTTTGGGCTTTCATTTAATTTTAGTACAGGTTCTTGTATGGCTAATAAAAGCTCGGCTTCTGCTCTTCGTTGTTGATCATCCTCTTTAATTAAATTCTCAGGTTTTTCACTTTCTGTTTGATCAAAAAGACCCAACTCGTCTTCATTCGGCATTCTTAAATTACTAAATTTAATAGTCTTACGAACTCCATCGAGAAACTTAACCTCATAATAAGGCATTTCGTTTTTAATTAGAAATCGAACCACTTTAGCTGGATAGTAGGCCTCGTCAATCCATTTAGACATGACAAAAGTACCATTTGGAATTTTTTCATGATTTTTTTCCAACTCATCTAAATTGTCAGATTTACTTTTTGTCTTTTTTTCAGGTCTTATTTCGTCGGAGTTCTTATCAATCCATTTGTCATACCTAGAATTCCATCCGCAAAAGTGAATTTTAACTCTAGTTTCATCCATTTGTATTATTTTACACTTAAACCAATTTTTTGATTGATCACAAGCTTCACATTGATCGCCTAATTTCCATTCGACGGGTTCTTTTTGAGATTTTTTACCACTTTTACCAACAAATTTGTTCGGCACTATGGTTAATCTTTTGCTCTTACGAACACTCTCTTCGTTGCCTTTTGTAAGCGACTCGTTTAAAGTCGTTTGATTCTCATCGTTCTCCATTTTGTCTCTCATTTACCATAAAGCATGCACAATTAAGCCAAATTAATTAAAATTTTAACTTTAAGGATCTCAATTATATTTTTTTTAAAGAAGATTTTTTTTTGTTTTTCCAAAATTAAAAAAAAGAGAATAAATAAATTGAAACGATTATTCTGAAAAGTAAATGAAGTGGCTCAAATATTGTCTTACATGTAAAATTATTTTTTGAATATTTTTTTCACGGTTTTTGATTTTGAGCTTTCGTTATGAAATAAATTAATCCATTTTTGAAAATGTTTACTATTACTTGGATGTTTTGACCCACTTCTTAGTAAGTGTAAGTCTTTTAAATGGCGGAGCAAAAATTCTAAAGCTTTTGTAATTAGTAAGAACGCAGGACTCTATTTAAAAATATATTTTTCGAATAATACATCTACAGTTTAAATTAGAGATCTTCCTTTTCTTTCTCAACACTGTAATTTTTTTAGGCGAAGAAACTTACGCTAAAATGCGATGATGAAGTAACGCATCCCTAATGCGTAAAAAAAGCGAAGAGCTCGCATTAAAGCGAAAAAAAAATATTTTACGCTCTAAAGCGAAAATAACTACGCATTTAATACGCATTAGGGATGCGTTACTTCATCATCGCATTTTAGCGTAATTATCTTCGCCTAAAAAAATTACAGTGAAACATTAATTTATATTGATATATTGATTGTTTTTATATATATTGATTGTTTTTAAAGAGAATAAAAGGGTCTACCTAGTCCCCACAATGAAAAAACTTTTTTCACAATTTTTAGGCACAAAATCATGGCTTTATGCCAAAAAGCCCACATTTTTTTTAGACAAATATTAATCCTTCGCCAAATCTTAAAACATCTTTTTCGGTGGCTACCTTTGTGCACATGAAATTAAAAGTGATTTATCTATAAAAAAGACAAAATAGACTGATGAAAATTAGCAAGAACTGGAATTTAATTAAAAAAATCTTTTCTTTTTTTGGAAACTATAATATCTTCTAAGCACAAAAAAATTGTTGTGAGCAGCCATTTGTGTTTATAAGTTTCATTATTGTGGCGAACAGTGATTCTTTTGTGGATAACAGGTTTTTAATTGTGGGTAAACAATTAACCCAATATGAGAGGAATAGCTGTGAAAAATAAGTGAAACAAGTTAATTTTAATTTGTACTTTAAATGATTTTTTTTTAATGTTTATAAAAAGGACCGTAAACCTTTGTCTAGAATAAAAGCCAAATAACCACTGAATTTAATTCTAATGGAAAAGGATGGCATTTTTTTATTTTAAATTAATTAAATTAAAAAATGCAATCCTTTTTCATTATAAAATAATTAGAATTAAATTCAGTGGTCATTCAAAAATAAAGCCTAATTTTGGCTTTTATTCTTAGAGTTCTAGACAAAGGTTTACGGTAATAAAAAAATTAAAATCTTCAATTTTACAACCAAAAGCGTTATAAAGAAATTATTTTAAGACTTAACCATTGAAATGATTAAATTATTTAAAAGATTGGTGTCTCATGTTCGATCTCACCTGGAAAAAGACGTTGCTGAGATGCAAACAGTTCTATCCAGAGCAACAATAGTTCTGAATTTTTTTTTTAAATTTTGGGTTGCCTAAAATTATAGAAACTTTGAAATTTTTTTAACAATTTAACTTTGAATATTTAAAGAAAATGTTTACTTGGAAAAAAAAATTCAATTTTTAAATTATCGTGGTGGAAATGCGTTTGTCACATGACGTCAACTGACGCCAGTGTTTATTTTACATCAAGAAAAAAATTTAATTTTTCATGACGCTAACTGACGTCAGTCGTCATGTGACAAACGCATTTCCACCACGGTATAAAAATGTTATGGCTTTTATAAATTATGATCAATCGACATTATAAAAAAGAAGACCATGGATCGAATCCTGCTCTTAGGTCTAATTTTCTTTTGCCACGAATACTCAATTTTATAACAATTTATGATGAGTCACCAAATTTTATGACCATCATTATTTTTACTGGCCACGTAATACCATAGAGTCCTTAGGTCTAAACAAGGGTATAATGGACAGGCCATTATACTAAGTAAATTAATTGATTCCTAAAAAATCGTTTTTATTAGAATTTCAGATATTTAGATATTATATATTGGTGTCCGTTTGAGCAGGAGCTCCTTGGTTAATGTAGAATTCAAGTTGGAGATTTTCAGCGTTTATCCACGATGAGGGCTCATCCGTAAACTGCCATTTAATTAAAGACTAATACTTTCCTAATACAAACGATTTTCCGATTATTAAAACAAGGAGTATATTTACCATCGGAAAAGTCAATTTAGCGAAAAGAAATGTCTTTTTGTAAAAAGTTTTTTGATTGAGGAGAAAACATATTTAAGATGAAACTCATTTATTAAAGATGTCTCTTTTTTGCAAATATAAAATGAAACAAATTCATAATTTGAAATTTCAAAAAAGACGATGAATAAAACTTGCCAGAAAAAATATTTGATTTGAAATAAATAGAAACTAAAATCATTAAGATGAACAGTTTATAAACTTAATAAATTTATAAAGAAGTATGTACCTTTTAAGATTTATTTGAAAAAAAAAACGACTACTTCAATGAAGAATGCATCGATAGAGTGGCAAATCTCTTTTAGATTGGTCAGATTATCGACGCAGAGAAGTAGTTTTTAATATAAAAATTCAATAAGTAAAAAAATATTGTTTGACTTGAGGAGAAATTTCTAAATCTTTATGATAAGTTATTTTGACATTTTGCGTTTGTTTTCTAAAAAATATGCCAATATAATTCAAAATAGAGTAATACAATATTTTCATGTTTAAAACATTTATTTTATTTTTCAAAGAAAAAAATTAGAGGCCTAGAACACCCGGTATTCCCAAGCGGTCACCCATCCAAGTACTAACCGGGCTCGACGTTGCTTAACTTCGGTGATCGGACGAGAACCGGTGCATTCAACGTGATATGGTCCTAGGCATCTTTTATTAGCATTAAATCTAAACTTGTGTTTTTAAAAAAGTTTCTTTCAATAACTAAACACTTAAATAAAACTATAAATAAGAAAGATGTCTTTTGTAGTTTTTTTTGTTTGTTTTTAATTCTCAAGAATATTCATGTTAAATAATTAAACTATTAGCAATAAATTTAAATTTGAAACCAAAATTATTAAAAGTTAAATAGAATAAATTTTTGTTCGATTTCAAGTTGATAGTATAAATAATCTTTATTTGAAGAAATAAAATCAAAATTTTATAAACTTACAATTTATAAAGAAGTATGTATCTTTTTCTAAAAAAGATTAATTTACCCACTACTTCAGTGAAGAGGGCATCGATTCGTTTTCAATCTTTTATAAGATTTAAGACTTGAATCGAAGCAGAGAAGTAGTTCTTTAAAATTAAATAATGTAAAAACTATAGTCTCTTTTCTTACATTTACTATTTAAAATAACTTGAACCAAGGGGCACCAATACTCTAAAAAGTTTGAAAATTTTTTTTACTCAACTGAGAGTTGTTTGAGAATATTTGTCATCTTTGGCGATATATGAAAGTTATATACTTTAAAAAAGGGTTCTTTTAAAAAAAAAATATTTTTTTCCTTGTTGTCAATAAAAAATTTCAAAATTTATACAAAAATGAATAAATTTGAAAAATTTTCTAGCATTCCGTCTATTCATTAGAAAATAATCGACTAAAAAATTTTCGAATAAAAGGAGGCTTTTAGAATTATTCCGGTAGCTTATTCCAAGCGTTAGCGGTTCTATATAGGAAAAAATTATTTCTTGACGTATATGATTTTATAAGTTGGTCGTATTTTCTTTTTTCTATCTTCTTGTTGGACCAACTGTGTTTGTTTTTGTAACTTTACTCAGCGGATGAGACCATTCGATTAAATTAATTTTGTTTTCTTTTTTGAAAAGTTGAATTTAATCCTCCTGTTCTCTTCTACCTCTTAAGTCTAATTAGATCAAAGATTTATAAGCGCTATTTATAGCTTCAAATAAATTTCCTCTCCATTTATACAGACTTTAAAAAAAAATAAAAAATTATTTTTTTGAAATTTATTAATAAATATTAATAAAAAATTCAATTTAAAATGAATTAAATTTTGTGTTTCCATTGATTCTCAACTCTACAATAAATACCCCCATTAAAATTATTAACAATATTCAAATTTACATTATTATTGCTAATATTTGACATCAATAAAGCTAAAGGCGACTTTAGATTTAAAGGCTTAGAATTTTCTTCACTAAGTTTATTTTTAATAATAAAACCACTAATTTCCCTAAATCTTTTTAAATCATCCTCACGTTGATTGTCTTGGTTAAACCTGATCGGTTTATTCAATTCCCATTTCATTTTAAACTCACTTCTCAGCCAACTAAATACTTCCAGACAATTAAATATATTTACCGGGTCAATTCGATTGACTAAATTCAAATATGACTTTAAATCATTTGAACCCAAAATCTCAATATTAGATACTTTAATCATATTTAAAAAAGTTCTATCAACTAAAGCTATTTGTTTACCTGTTATTGAATCTATAAAATAATTATTCATTACATTTTGATGACTCATTGGACTTGTTAACAATTTGCAATTTTTACTCACATTTGTAATTAAATCTTTTCCTTGGGGCTCTAACTTTAATACATCTTCCAAAATTTCGACAAAATTTTTACCAGTATTTTCTTCATTATTTAATTCTGGTCCATTTAGGACTAAGCCTCGATTCTTTTCGAAAATTTCTAAAATATACTGAATATATTTGTTAAATTTTAATTCAGGAGATTCGAAAGGCGATGCTTCTGTGACTATTAGTGACTTTGAATAAGTTAAAAAAGCCGCTTGTATGTCTATAACATGGTCAGAATGAATACATGTGCAAATAGTATCGGATGTTTGAGCGTCATGGAGATTACACGACGTATTACTATTTAATCTACATTTATTCATTTCGAGCAATCGAAACCATTCATTACAATTTTTACATTTGAACATTTTGATCAAACACCAAACAAACCAGTAAACATTTTGCCACGATTTAAGCTTTTCTTTAAACAATAGTAACAATTTTGTCAAGTCTAATTTTTCATCAGGAACATGTAAATAAATGTATTCACCATGTTTACTTAAAATAGCCAATTGACACTTGAGATTAAATGATTCTTTTTTAGTCATTAATCTCGAGCACAATTTACATTTAAATAAACTAGACGCATCATTTTCTAATTCATATAAAAAGTTCAAGTAATTATCTTCTTGTAGACTATCTCCTAAATCATAACTAAATTTATTCCTTTTCCATTCATTTAAAATTTTTGAATTTGTAAAACACGATTTAAATTTATCTAAATCAAACATAAATTCCAATTTACGTTGATAAAGCTTTGTTTTAAGCTTATCTTTACGATCATGTACATCAAGTAATTTGCTAGTGTGTACACAAGCGGCTAGTTTGACTAGTAATGGTTCGCTTATGCCACTCATAACACATGGTACTTGTAGAACATTGCCCAAATTTTTGGCTATAAAAACTATACATTTATCAATTAAATCTTCCATTAGGAGAAAATCCGATGATAAAAGTATTGATATACAATTAGAAAATTCTAATTTAGGCTCTAAATATTTGAGTTTATTCTCTTTGTTATATAGAATAAAATTATTTTTTTCGTCGAGATTAGTTTTACCGGCTATAGTTTTTTCGTTTAGATGAGGATGATTTCTTTTGACATATCTCATTAACCAGTCAAAAATGTTTATATCACAATGTACTGAAATATCGATTTCGTCGAGTGTTTTTTTCGAAAGGGCTGATTGAGAAATGGAAGAGTGTGCATGTGCACCAGAGCCGTTTGTTTTTCCCAAATTAACATTTAAGTTATAACTGAAATATTTCATTTCAGCCATGAGGAGTTCTCTAGGACATGTAAAGTCCTGTTTGAGACGTTTCGCTTCATCACAAACGTGAATAACAATTTGATTTGAATTAGAAATAACTAAATGTGAAGTGTCGTTTATTAACAAAGTGCTTTGAGCTGAATTAGGTCGTTTATGATATGTTTTAGAAGACTTAGAACTCGATATCGATTCTTGAGTATCAAGACTATCGGATTTTTTAATTTTCAAACTTTTTCGTTGTTTCTTCGGCGTAGTTTTCGAAGCCATAAAATTTTTTTTATTTATTATTAATAATTGTTGTGTACTGCATAGGTTTTCGAATGATTTTTTAATAATATCAAATGGTAAATTAGAAAAAATAGTACTAAATTGCTTAAGATGTAAATCATTTAAGATTAAGAGCTTGTCTCTTTGGGACTTGAGCAAAACATTTTGAAAAAAATAATCATTTAATGCTGTCCCGAATATGTTTTGCTTACGCTGCAAACTCAAATTGTCCAAAGATCCACTGGACATTTTTATTCTTATTTCAAAAATTAAATAAAACAAAAACTTAACATTTTTTATTTAATTTATTAAAATCTTTTCTTCTTTATATTTTATGAATTTGAATTTAAGTCATGAACAAGTGTGGAATCAGAGAGAAAAAAAAAATAACTTGGTTACTATGACAACAGTGGTTATTAGATTAAGATTTATTTATCTCAAATTTTAAATTAAAAAAATTAACGGTGTTGAGTAATCTTTGTTACAGCCTTTCTCTTTTTTAAGAAATTTTATTTGAAAAAAAATTAAATTTAAAGTTTGCTTAAATTAAAAGTCTATGTTTTATTTTTAAAGAACTTATTGTTTTTTTAAGGCTTAAATAGGTTTCAGCGTATATTTCAAGTATTTTTTTTAAATTTTCTTTGTTAAAACAAAAAAACGGATTTAATAAGCTTTGAAAATCAACCAAAAATTGACTTATATAAAAACAAAAAAAGCGTTTTTTTGATTATTTTACTTGACATTTGAATAGTATTTATCAAAATTCAAATCTTAAAAAACATGTCTGATCTAATAAAATGCATTTTTAACCAGTGAATCAAAAAGATTTATGACAATTTCAAATAATAAAAAATGGGTCCATAAGTCGGATTCAAAATTTGCTTTAAGTATAAATATGATACTTTAATTTGTTAAAAAGTATATTTATCTTAAATTTATGAAAAAAGACTATAGCTATTACATTATTTAATTTTAAATAACTACTTCTCTGCTTCGATTCAAGTCTTAAATCTTATAAAAGATTGAAAACGAATCGATGCCCTCTTCACTGAAGTAGTGGGTAAATTAATCTTTTTTAGAAAAAGATACATACTTCTTTATAAATTGTAAGTTTATAAAATTTTGATTTTATTACTTCAAAATAAAGATTATTTATACTATCAACTTGAAATCGAGCAAAAATTTATTCTATTTAACTTTTAATAATTTTGGTTTCAAATTTAAATTTATTGCTAATAGTTTAATTATTTAACATGAATATTCTTGAGAATTAAAAACAAACAAAAAAACTACAAAAGACATCTTTCTTATTTAACGCTTTATTTAAGTGTTTAGTTATTGAAAGAGATCATTTTTTAAGAACACAAGTTTAGATTCAAAGCTAATAAAAGATGCCTAGGACCATATCACGTTGAATGCACCGGTTCTCGTCCGATCACCGAAGTTAAGCAACGTCGAGCCCGGTTAGTACTTGGATGGGTGACCGCTTGGGAATACCGGGTGTTCTAGGCCTCTAATTTTTTTCTTTGAAAAATAAAATAAATGTTTTAAACATGAAAATATTGTATTACTCTATTTTGAATTTTATTGGCATATTTTTTAGAGAACAAACGCAAAATGTCAAAATAGAAACGATTAAATATCAAATTAATTAACCATAAAGATATAGAATTTCTCCTCAAGTCAAACAATATTTTTTTACTTATTGAATTTTTATATTAAAAACTACTTCTCTGCGTCGATAATCTGACCAATCTAAAAGAGATTTGCCACTCTATCGATGCATTCTTCATTGAAGTAGTCGTTTTTTTTTCAAATAAATCTTAAAAGGTACATACTTCTTTATAAATTTATTAAGTTTATAAACTGTTCATCTTTATGATTTTAGTTTCTATTTATTTCAAATAAAATATTTTTTCAAGCAAGTTTTATTCATTACCTTTTTTGAAACTTCAAATTATGATTCAATAATTAAAATATTTGAAATTATTTAAATTAAGAATTAAGTGACATCTTTAATGTGAATATTTCAGTCTAACTCAATCTAAAAGAAATTTTAATGTATCATAATAAAGAGACTGATCACACTTTATTATGAAGGAGCTCCTACTCGAATGGACATCAAAGCCTAATTTCAAAAATTCTAGTTTTTCCATAATTTTTATTTGTTTAAGATTTAAATGCGTGACTTGGGAATCTATCATTTCCGCGAAAAATATTCCCTAAAGTACGGAAACGGAATACGGAATTCCGTTGACCCAATTTCACGGAATTTTTTCGAGTTTTTTTCCGCACGAAAGCTACTAAAGTGCGGAATTTCCGTAGTTTAGTAGATTATTTTTAGTCTGCGGAATTTCATTTACGGAATTAACGGAATACCTTTTTTTCCATACATTTTCATCATTTTTTTTAAAAAATCAAAAAAAAACGTCGAGATTTATTTTCTAGTATTATCGTTATACTAGCCCCAGAATGGATTTTATTTTGAAATCAGAATTTTCATAAATTCACGAAATATTTTTTTATTTTTTGAAAATTGACCAATTTTTAAATAAAAGTTAAAATTTGGTAATTAATGTTAATTTTATCTATAGACAGACGAAGAGAATAAATATTATGCAAAATTTTAGGTTCCGCCCTTTTTCGACAAAGTAGTTTTGACAAATTAATTTTCGAAAAAATAAATTAGACAAAACTAAAATTTCGACAAAAAATTTTAGAACAAAAAATTTTCCTTTTAAGCTTAATTTTTTGACTTATAAAAGCCGATTGTTCCTAGTAATATTTCCAATTTAAAACACCGAATTAGGAGATTATTTTATTTTTTATCTTTTTAAAAAACAATGGGTTAAATATGAAGGATTAATATGAATTTTCTAAAGGAGCATAATAATTTATGTGGAATCAACGTTCTTTAAGCTTGTAATCTCGCCAAACTGCTTATGTGCCAGATTTTGAGTTTCACTTTTTTTATGTTTATTCAATCCTCGCCCCTTTATCCTTTGATTTTTTTAAATTGATTAGTCATCATCAGAGAGATTTTTCGCATTTTTCTTGAATTTTGACTTAAAGTACTCAATTTTTGATAATTTTTTCAGAAAATTTTTTGAAAAAAATTGAAAATAAGAGGAAAAAATGTACACGATGACTCATCATGTACTTTGCTAAGAAAAAAATTGTGCGACTTTTTACTATTTCAAGTGAAATTATATTTAATTTTGTGTAATTTAAGAAACTTACACAAAAATTCAATACAGTGTCACCAGTGATCACCTAATACAATAGACTCGTCGATTATAAATGATGTGAGACGGTAATAGTACCGGTAATGACTAATGATAACGGAATTCTTAGAAAAATTAATGAAAATGTATGGAAAAAAAGGTATTCCGTTAATTCCGTAAATGAAATCCCGCAGACTAAAAATAATCTACTAAACTACGGAAATTCCGCACTTTAGTGAATTCACCGGAATTCACTGGAAATCTAGTAAATTCACGATTTTTTTTTTCCAAGAATTCCGGTGAATTCCCCCAAAATTCTCGTGAATTTCGGTGAATTCACCGAAATTCCGGGGAATTCACGAGAAATCTGGTGAAAACATAGTGAC